>LR750517.1:168687-209418 GCA_902729485.2 Mus minutoides | reverse complement strand
TCAGGAATTTTTCCCCAGTGCCCATATCTTCGAGGCTTTTCCCCACTTTCTCCTCTATAAGTTTCAGTGTCTCTGGTTTTATGTGGAGATCTTTCAACCACTTAGACTTGACCTTTGTACAGGGAGATAAGAATGGGTCAATTCCCAGTCTTCTACATGATAACCACCAGTTGTGCCAGCACCATTTGTTGAAAAGGCTATCCTTTCTCCACTGGATAGTTTTAGCTCCCTTGTCAAAGATCAGGTGACCATAGGTGTGTGGATTCATTTCTGGGTCTTCAATCCTATTCCATTGATCTACCTGTCTGTTGCTGAACCATCATTGGGAGGAGAGGCCCCTTGGTCATACAGACTCTATATGCCCCAGAACAGGGGAAGGCCAGGGCCATTATGTGGGAGGGGGTGGGTAGGGGAGCAGGGCGGGGACGCAGGAGGGTAAGGGAAAATTTCTGGATAACATGTGAAATGTAAATGAAAAATAAAAAAATAAAAAATAAAAAAAAAATAAAAAAAGAAGGTGTTTAAAATTTAAAAAAAAAAAATCAATTAATCTAGGCTCATAGTGTCTCAGAGAGACTGAATCAACAACCAGAAAGCCTGAATGGGTCTGACATAGATTGTTACAGGTGTGTAGCTTGGTCTTTTACTAGGATTCCTTTTTTACTGGATATTTTCTTTATTTATATTTCAAATGTTATCCCCTTTCCTGGTTTCTCCTCCAAAAAATACCCTACCCCTACCCCCTACCCTTGCTCACCAACCTACTCACCCCTGCTCCTGGCCCAGACGTTCCCTACCACTGGGGCATAGAGCCTTCATAGGACAAGAGGCCTCTCCTCCCACTGATGACTGCCTAGGCTATCCTCTGCTGCATATGCAGCTGGAGCCATAAGTCCCACCATGTGTGCTCTTTGGTTGATGGTTTAGTCCCTGGGAGTTCTGGGGGTACTGGCTAGTTCATACTGTTGTTCCCCCATGGGGCTGCAAACTCCTTCAGCTCCTTGGGTCCTTTCTCTAGCTCCTTCACTGGGGATCCTATGCTCAGTCCAATGGATAGCTGTAAGCATCCACCTCTGTATGTGTGAGGCACTAGCAGAGCCTCTCAGGAGACAGTTATATCAGGCTCCTGTCAGCAAGCACTTGTTGGCATTCACAACAGTGTCTGGGTTTGGTGATTGTAAATGGGATGGATCCCCAGGTAAGTCAGTCTTTAGATGGTCATTTCTTCAGTCTCTACTCAATACTTTGTCTCTGTAACTTCTTCCAAGGGTGTTTTGTTCCCCCCTTCTAAGATGAATAGAAGTACCCACACTATGTTTTTCCTTCTTCTTGAGTTTCATGTGGTTTGTGAATTGTATCTTGGGTATTCTAAGCTTCTGGGCTTCTGGGCTAATATCCACTTATCAGAGCTGTCTCTGACTCTTTTGCATGCTTTGGGCCCTTTTATTCCTACTGGGTTGCCTTGTCTAGCCTTAATACATGGGAAGAGTCTAGTCTTACTGAAGCTTAACATGACATATTTAGTTGCTATCCATAGGAGGCTTGCCTTTTTCTGAAGAGAAATGGAAAAGGAGTAGATGAAGGCAGGCAGAAGGGAGATGACATGGATGAACTAGGAGAAGAGAGGGGGGAACTATGGTGTGTGTGTGTGTGTGTGTGTGTGTGTGTGTGTGTATGTGTGTGTGTGTGTGTGTGTGTGTGTATCAACAACAATGACAAATGAAAAACCCTTGGAACAGTTACTAGAGTCCATACAAAACAAGGCACCCTGGGAGTTAGGGGGTGGGTAACTCAACTAGTGGCAGAGAGCAGGAAAGGGAAGAAGGTTAGAAGAGCACATAGTAGAGAAGAATCAGCAAGTAAGAAGCAGGCTGAGTCAGTAAATCACAGTCGGTTCCATGAACAGCTGTGGATGTGGTATGGGTTTTACATTTTTCTTTAATGATTTTTCCTTGCATTCAGCTTTCAGTATTATGTTTTCTTCCTCTGCTGAGCTCAGACTTTTTCCATAACACACTAGTCAGTTGCATAACGTTCTTTAAAAGATTAAATAATATAAATTTCCATTCTCCTTTTCAATGTTTTTTGATCCCCCTGAAAGAGGGTGTCCAGCTGCAACGAGTACTTCATCTTTGATGCTCAGCTCTGACTCACTCCGGAGTCAGGCTCAGGCCCCACAACCTTTCCCTTGGGATTCAGAAACCAAGAAACAATTGGCTAGTGACCCAAGAGCCAACAGCAGCTGTGAGGTGGAGAGCCACGTCTCCCACTCCGTGGGCTGCTTTTAGGTTAGTCATCCAGCTCAGATGCTTTGAAGGAGACATGAGAGGAAAGCTGCTAATAAGAGAGGCAGGAAGTGAGGCAGGGTGAGAATCCCACAGGCTTAGTTTGTTATCCTGGGAAGAGCTCACATGCCTGGAGATGATGACTGGGCAGGCCACCGGGACAATGTAACATTCTTTAGTCTTTGGGTCAAACTGCTTGCCATTTAACAGACATTTACAACATTAGGATTAAATCCTCTACCTCACCTTCTGCTAAAAGTCAACAGGAACGCTCAGTATGTTCAGTAACGAGAACCCAAACTCTCTCCACACATCCTATTTTCATTTACAGCCTTATGTACGTCTATATTTTATGAAATGTCCCATATTCATCTTTGCATTGTGCCTTTGGTGAGTTTGTACTAGAGATATCTTCCTGTTCCCCCCATCTCTTCTTTTATCTAAGTTTACTCATCCATCAATATCCAATTCACACTTACCTTATTTTGTTCATCTAGTAAATGCTGATTAAGTACCAATTATAAAGAACACTGTCTGACTTTCAACCATGTTCTAAGGGCAAAGAAATGTCAGTTGTTAAATACAACCCTCAACTTTATTTCATAAAAAAAATCTCTTTGTCCTCCCAACTATAGTCTATTCCTGGGTACCAATATATTCTAATTAAAGACAAAATGATTTCCAGTATAATAAAGAATTTGGATAAACCTCATCCCAATCCTAGAAGTAACCTATAAACTCTAAATTTCACAAGCAATGGTAGTGACTTTGTTATTTGTGATAGGCTCCAGGACTGTAGTTTGTAATAGTAAAGTAACCCATATGAACTCTTCAATACCTTTGATGACAAGGCATTTTGGAACTGGGAATAGCCAGATGAAAGGTCACCACCTAAGTAGGGATTCAGTGTCCAGGTCTGAAGAGAGGACTGGTTAAATATCCAGTTCAATCAGAAGTTGAACCTGTGCAACAGCATCCAGATCTGACCTTGTGCCATCAGCACTACATACCCAAATACCACCGGAAGAGAGCTGGTCTCCCAGGAGTGAACACAGGTAAGACCACCTCTTCTGCTCTGAGGGATCCATCGGGTAGCCTTCAGGACATAGGAACCAAGGAGCAGCCTAGGACAGGATAGTTCCAGTTCCTGTCTGTGCCCAGAACTGACCCTGTGCCACAACTCTTCAAATCCAAATTCCTCCCAGAGAGAACTGGTCTCCAAAAAATACAAATACAACAAACAGGCTTGCAGGAGAGACAAGTCACAGTCAGAGACAGCAAGACCAAATAACACAAGAGATAACCAGATGGTGACAGGCAAGGACAAAAACATAAGCAACAGAAACCAAGGCTACTTGGCAGCATCAGAATCCAGTTCTCCCACCACAGCAAGTCCTGCATACCCAAACACACCAGAAAAGCAAGACTCTGATTTAAAATCACATCATATGATGATGATAGAGGACTTTAAGAAAAACATAAATAACTCTCTTAAAGAAATACAGGAGAACACAGGTAAATAGCTAGAAGCCCTTAAAGAGAAGACACAAAAATCCTTTAAAGAATTGCAGGAAAACACAACCAAACAGGTGAAAGAATTGAACAAAACCATTCAAGATCTAAAAATGGAAATAGAAACAGTAAAGAAATCACAAAGGGAGACAACCCTGGAGATAGAAAACCCAGGAAAGAGATCAGGAGTCATAGATGAAAGCATCACCAACAGAATACAAGAGATGGAAGTATGGAAGATACCATAGAAAACATTGACACAACAGTCAAAGAAAATGCAAAATGCAAAAAGCTCCTAACCCAAAACATCCAGGAAATACAGGACACAATAAGAAGGCCAAACCTAAGAATAATAGGTATAAAAGAAAGTGAAGATTCCCAACTTAAAGGGCCAGTAAATATCTTCAACAAAATTATAGAAGAAAACTTCCTTAGCCTAAAGAAAGAGATGCACATAAACATAGAAGCCTACATATCTCCAAATACATTGGATCAGAAAAGAAATTCCTTACATCACATAATAGCCAATACATCAAATACACAAAGCAAAGAAAGAATATTGAAAACAGCCGGGCAGTGGTGGCGTACGCCTTTAATCCCAGCAGTTGGGAGGCAGAGACAGGCGGATTTCCGAGTTCGAGGCCAGCCTGGTCTACAAAGTGAGTTCCAGGACAGCCAGGGCTGCACAGAGAAACCCTGCCTCGAAATACCAAAAAAAAAAAAAAAAAAAAAAAAGAATATTAACCTATCAGAATCACACCAGACTTCTCACCAGAGGCTATGAAAGCTAGAAGATCCTGGGTAGATGTCATTCAGACCCTAAGAGAACACAAATGCCAGCCTAGGCTACTATAGCCAGCTAAACTCTCAAAAACCATAGATGGAAAAACCATGATATCCCATGATAAAACCAAATTTACACAATATCTTTCCATGAATCCAGTCCTACAACAGATAATAGATGAGAAACTCCAACATAAGGAGGGAAACTACACCTTAGAAAAGGCAAGAAAGTTATCTTTCAACAAACCTAAAAGAAGATAGCCACACAAATATAATTCCACCTCTAACAACAGCAAAAAAATAACAGGAAGCAACAATCACTATTCCATAATATCTCTTAATATCAATGGACTCAATTACCCAATAAAAATACATAGACTAACAGAATATATGTGTAAACAGAATGCAGCATTTTGCTGCATACAGTAAACGCATCTCAGTGACAAAGACAGAAACTACCTCATAATAAAAGGCTGAAAAACAATTTTCCAAACAAGAGGTCCTAAGAAACAAGCTAGAGTAACCATTCTAATATAGAATAAAATCGACTTTCAAATGAAAGTTATCAAAAAAGATAAAGAAGTGGTTGTTGCTTCCTGTTATTTCTTATGTTATTTTTATGTTTGTGTGGCTATCTTCTTTTGTGAGCACTGATTCTGGGAGTCTTTGGTACTTCATATGCGAATACATATGTGATCAGCAAGCAGTACATTGAGAACACTAATAAAACAACACTGGTGGGTCCCCACTGTCTAAAAAAATCTATGCTGTCTCTGATCAAAGCCAAGGAGAAGTACATCTTTTGTTTGTCTTTAATCCATAAATTACTCTTTTTACCAAATCAAGCAAAACCAACAACACAGAAATAGACTTAGACACATTATACCTGAGTGCAACTGTTCAGACCAGAAAGGAAAGAAGGCTCATGGGTCTTGGGAGGAAAAAACAAAACCCTTCTGATAATTAAGGTCACTGGGAAGCACATATTGCTAATCCTATTGTGGGACATCAGCCTCCTTTAAATGCCATCAACATACATTCTAGGCTAAAATGAACTTGGAGCAACAATAGAGTAAGACTCAAAATGTTCTACAAAGGCTAACAAGAGCCAGACACAACTAAACTTTGATTGGGTCAAAAACAGCAAAGTTCAAATGAGAAAAAACCTGCCAGATGAGGACAGTGTGAAGAAAGATGACTGACCAGACCACACACTTTAGCCACACTGGTAAAGTTTTCACCAAAAGGTATTAAGTAGAAATTAATCTCGAAATGCTGCTGGAAGCTGTTAGTGATGACTGCCAAAAATCAATCGTGAATTACTCCCAAGGAACTTCAAGTATTTGATTCCTCACTTAGGGTTTAGTCACTGCCAGCATACCATTTTTCTTTTTCAGCATACCATTTTTTACCTGTATATTGTATGGTATGGTTTGGTATGGTTTGGTATGATATGATGTGACATGGTATGGCATACTTTGCAATTACTATGCAATGGTATAGCATAATATGATGCTCACTGTACTTGCCCTAATTTATTATACACATACTCAAACCAGTAGTGCTCTGACAAGATCGACCCAGACACAATCCCAGTGTCTAGTGTGAGATATCAGAATGGCATTTCTTTCAGAGTAAAAATATCATCAGTAGTATTACAGACAAAGAACAGGTATGATAAGAGGAGAAGAAAGATGTAAAGAAGGAGAATAAGGTGAAGAAAGGAGAATAAGGTGAAGAAAGGAATGGGAAGTGAAGAAACGATGATTTAAGAGGTTCAAGTCTTGGCCTTCAATAGGTGCAAGACCTAAGCATGAAGAAAGTATGTGACTTAGTTCAGGTTCTGAAAAAAAAAAAAAACTAATTGTTATGACCTCAAACAAGTGTTTTATTTGTGAACTTTTGTGCCTTCTTGCAAAATTAAAATGATAACCTAGCGGCTCACAAGAATCTGGCTCTGTGAGAGGCTAGTCCACGCTGGAGATGACTGTGGAATAAAATAATCTACAACAATCAACTTGGCATCTTTTAAGAAAAAACTTATGAAAATCTCTAGACTCTTGTAAGTCGCTTTTTCAAAAAGGGATCAGATTAGAAGTCCTACAGCTTTCTGCTTCTGCCTGCTCCTTTCTGGTCCTGCCAACTGTAGCTGTTACCTGCTTACTGAGACTGCCATTGACGCTTTCTCAATAACTCAGATTTAGTGTGTAATTTCCCATTAAGTATCTGGTCTTTTCATTCATACAAATTTGTAGTTTCATTTTACTTACTCTGTTTCACAATGCACATAAGAAGAAAGCAGTGATTGTATGAATTTGGCATTTTCAAATACCAAGTTAAGTAATTTGGAATGCTCTGGTGAATAAGTTGTGTCCTAAAGCTTTTGAGTTCATAAGATTTTGGGTATAGCTCTTTTCTTATGCATATTTGTATTCCTTGATGTATGCTGAAAATTATCCCAAAGCAACAAAAGGACAGAATTAAACTGAGACCTGTATCTAATCAAATCTCCACTTGGTCATTATGTAAGTGAGGATCAGCTTAGTTACCCCTACATATAACTGCAAAGATGTGGTAGTCTTCTTTAGCAGCTGTACATCTGACAGAGGGTTAGTGAATCTCTCAACCCACATCCGAGAGCTTCTATTTGCAGTAAATAGTGGTTAACACAGAGAAGCACAACTGGCCAAGATGCAGAGTCTAATAGAATGCTCAGCCCCAAAGGGAATGCACATGCACAGCCAAGGCTCAGGTATCATTGTAGAAGAGATGAAATAAGTGTTTAAGAGCCAGAGGAGGTGGAAACATGGAAATACCTTCTGAATACAGCAGGCCAGATGCACATATGAACTCACAGCAGTTGTGACAGCAGCCAAAAGACATGTACAAGCCTAAGCCAGACCAAACCCCAGCATAAGCAGGAGTTGAGCACACATGCTCACTCCTAACCATGGAGCAGCTCTCCACTGTTAAATGTTAGGAAAGACGGGTCAGTTTTCTCTAATAGTGTAGCCCCTGGTGAGCTGATACTCTAATGGAAGATCACATATCCAAGAATATTTTGAGTAGCACAAATTGGTCTTAAAGGATTTTTAAAAAGAAAAAGACACAAAGTTGGTTGGAGCTGGTACTTAGCATGTACTGAGTGTCTGGTCTGTGCTAGGCACCACCTGAGGGGGCTAGACATAGAGCATTAAACAAATAATCAAGGTCCATGATGTCACTGCCAGCTGGAGAGATAAACTGATGATGACAGAACATGAGAAACATCATTTTAACCTTTTAGTGCCTCTACTTTCTCACAAATGGCTGTTGCATGATGCATGCCTTAGAGGAATATGAACATGCTTTGGGTCTCGACCTAGAGGAAGTGCTGTGAGTTTGTTTACTCAGCAACCACTTGCTAAACTCTGGTCTTATACCTGTGAACTTACTAGGCCATAGACTAGTTATTAACAAATCAAAGAACTCTGTTATGAAGCAGCTTCTTGGTGCTATAAATTAAATTACATCTTCAGAAAGAAAAGTTAAAGTTCTAGTCCCAAGAACCTTAAAAAGTTATCTCATGAAGACAGAAGCTTTGCAGAAATATCCAAGGTAAAGTTAATAGAATCGGCTCTAATGCCATCTAGCTTCTAAAGTGGTATTTGTTGAAAAGGAGGGAAATTTGGACACAAACATGCACAAGGAAAGAAAGACACATAGAGATGAAGGTAGCATTGTATCCAAGGGGCTGGGACGGGGGGGGGGGGGTTGACTTAACTGGTAAAGTGCTTCCCTTGCAAGCAAGTGGACCTGATTTCAGTCTTTAGAACCCACTTTAAAAAGCCTATGTTTGGTGGTATGCATTTGTAATCCCAGCAGTAGGGAGGTGGACATAAGGATCCCTGGGATTTGCTGACCAGCTCACCTAGCCTAGTTGGCAAATTCTAAGTCAGTGAGAGACCCTGTCCTTTCACACACACACACACACACACACACACACACACACAAAAACTGGACAACACCAGAAAGACTATCCTATCCCCTGGCCTCCATGTGAACATGTACACACAAACATACACACACACAAAGATTCACATACAGATTCTGCAATAAAGCAGAGGGAACTAGAATGATTAGAACAGACTGCCCCCTCAAGATTTACAGAAGGAGCCATGCAGTGGTTGCACATGCCTTTAATCCCAGCACTTGGGAGGCAGATGCTGGGGGGGTTGGGGGTGCAGATTTCTGAGTTCGAGGCCAATCTGGTCTACAGAGTGAGTTCCAGGACAGCCAGGGCTACACAGAGAAACCCTGTCTCCAAATAATAATAATAATAATAATAATAATAATAATAATAATAATAATAATTTTTCTACAGAAGGAACACTCCTACCAGGACCTTGATCTTGGACTTTAGCCTCAAGCTTTGAGAGGACAGTTTCTACTCTTAAGGTGCCTGGCATGTGATCCCTGCCTAGGATAGACCCAGCAATCCAACACACATGGGAAGTAAGAGATGAGGGATGACATCAAGAAATCAGACTCTTCTACAGCAGGGCCTACTTTGATGGATGGACTATATATAGGGTCCAAAACCAATTACCAATGGAAAAACTGAAAATGACAGCCATTTTCATGAAATTCTCCTCATTGACTTTCTTCTCAGCAGTTGCTGGAAGAGAGAAGTCATAAACTAGATGAAATGCCATTATTAACATCATTATCAGCAACTCACTCATACAGATCTTAGTGAGAAATAGACTTTAATGTTTCCTCCCAGTGTGCGCAGGGTGCTGGCTATACCCAGCTAATGCCAGACAACAAAGCTGGTTAAGCCCTTGTGTGATTTATTTTTGCTCCTATGGGAAGTTGACACTTTATTCATTAAAGTACTCCCTTTACCACATTTCTAAATCATTGCTTTCCACTCTGATTCCATCTAGTTTTCATTTCTGAGTTTCAGCTAGAACGGCTTTCATAATGAATTCTTTTTTTTTAACCTGACAAGGCAAGTTAAAACCTCCACCCACTGAACATTTAAAAGAGAAATTCAGCTCCTTTTTGTCAGGCTGTTTATCATATCTCAAAAATACTCAAATCCATTTGCTTTAGAAAAGGTTTGTCTTTCTATGACAGCCACATAAAAGGGTTTTATTACAGTGCTCTATTCATTGGGGCTGCTCTGCCTGAAGATAAAAAGGAATTCATTTTCTGGGATTTCCTTGAATTGTCTGCTCTGTAGTTTGCTTCTATTATCAAAGTTCTTAACCCAAGAAGAATGGAGAGGAGGGAGAGTTTAAACTAATACACAATATCAGGCTAGAGTATGGAGTAACATAGAAATTGAAATTTCCAAAATAAAATCTGACTTTAAATGTAATAATATATAAAAGCAAAAAAACACTGTTAGCCATTGCTGGATTTACATGGAATATAGAACCATGCATGACTCTCCAATATCAAATTAATGTCAGCATTACTCTTTATGTTAACTCCAACCTGTCGGGTAATGTGTGGTGCTTTCATGGGTATCGTCTGGGATTTTAAGGAGAAGCAGATGGCCTTTGACAGGTCTAGGTAGTGCCTGAGGCTATGCATTCCTCACAGATCACTGTTTGTGGGGATGCTTCAAGTCAAAGAGAACAAACACACTGATTGGCAAAAGGAAGCAGCTAAAAAGACCAAAGTGTGTACTCCAAGCCTTGGAAACATTAGCTTCTCTCTAACCCCAAAATAACTGTCTGGAGCTAATATGGTATCATACCAACTGCACCCATTCCATGCATTCACTGTTGGGCAGGGCACGTCTGACAGGCTAATTGGGAGTCTATGCCTGATTTCTGACCTCAGCCATCTTTCAGGGCTCATGCAAAATAAGAATGTGTTTGGGAAAGGCTCCAGCATGAAGCTAAATGAGCTACATGCACACCAAAAGATGTACGAATGGAAGAAAAAACATATAGCATAAAGTCTTATGTGCAGGAAAGACTGCAGAGGGGATAGACACCAGAGCAACTGTTGCAGTTTGCAGTTTAGGAAGTATTAGGAGACTTACCAGGTATTAATGGGCTGCTGCTCTCAAACTATAGACATTGACAAAAGAGCACAAAATGGGAACAGGAAGGCCCAGAGGCTCTCAGCAACAACTTAGTAGAGACATGAACAGGGATGGAGATTATTCATTACACACCTGGAGGCATGAGCAGCGGAACTCAAGTTCCCAATCGGCATATACTCAGGAGGCTTAAAGAAATTTGGATTACACATGGGGTGCTAGACAGTGAAATATGGATGAGTCACTGCAAGCCTATCTCTATGGCCAGGAAGCAATGCAAATACAAACCGCTTGTAAATGTGAGCCGTCTTTCAGTCACAGACCTCCCTTGTTTCATATACCAGTGAGGTAGTCCAGCCGCAGGCATGGAAACTAAGTATTCTATGGAAAAAACAGTAGACTGGGGCATGGAATGGGATAGGCATCTACTCAGTAGAATAATTTCAAGTCCAACAAATGATAAATAATAGAAATCACCTTTCATCTTCTTACTAATTACTAATATTGCTTCTTACTAATATTAATGATTATTATAATTTTATTATTTTTATTTTCTGTATTTTTTATACTGGAGAATTTAATTTGTATATACAATGACCATATCTACCCTCACAATACTCCACTCCTACTTTCCCTGTATTTCTTCAGCATATCTTCCTCCCAATTTCATGTCTAATCAATATATTATATATTAATATATTATATATTATATATTCATTATATATTGTTATTATATATTATATAATACATGTTTCACAATATCTAATGTATGGAATTATTATATAGAGATAGAGATAGAGATAGAGATTGAGATAGAGATAGAGATAGAGATAGAGATAGAGACAGACAGAGATAGAGATAGAGATAGAGATAGAGATAAATAGATATAGATGATATAGATATAGATATAGATATAGATATAGATATAGATGTAGATGTAGATGTAGATGTAGATGTAGATGTAGATGTAGATGTAGATGTAGATATAGATATAATCTGCCCATATGTCCATGGATAAATGGTCATACACTATAGCATATGTTGTATGACAGACTTTTCCTATGGAGATGCTACACACACATCTACTCACCCCAGATATGGAGCCAATGACAGACCAAAGTGCCCATGCCACCAAAGTCCAACTTAATGAACCAATGAGTTGAATTGAGGTTACATAGAGGAATGCAGGAAAAGGCAACTTACAGGAATAGAAATGACTCAAAGACAACTATATCCAAAACTTACCTGAGCTCACAAAATTTGGGAACCTAGAGCATACTGCACAGCCTGGATGAAGCTCAACAAGTTGGAGAGTGTGTTTTCCAAATGACTTAGTTGGACTTAACCTCTTCTAGGTAGCTGGTCTAGCCTAAAAGTCTTCTTTGCCTGTCTGGATATAACTCTCAGCAGCTTTTATTGTTTACTCTTGGGAGAGAGGAGCTAATGAATCTGATCAGTTTCAGGGACTTCCTAAAGCTATTTGGAGTTGTTTATTTTCTGCCTTAAAAAGTTTTTCTGCAGCATCAAATGTTTCAATCTGGGAAGAAACTACTACCCAACAGGATGGGAAGCAAACCAAAAGCCACACCCTTGAAGAAGAATGATTCTCCCTCCCCCAAAAGCTATCACCTGGCAACAGCTCCTCCAGAGGAGAAGGGACTAGAGAGTACCTCCACAACCTATGCTAGAATTTTGGCTTGCTTGATCTTGTGCAGGAAACGACAGATGCTGTGAATTCAGGAGTACAACAGCTAGGTCACCTCCAGAAGACAAGATCTCACAGCATCCTCTCTATACTCCATATCTTAATCTTTCCATAACATGGATCCAACATATAGGTTTCTTTGTAGCCTTGAAGTGTTGCTTTTAGTGACTTTTAAATTCCATTGTTTGCTTTCTCACCTGAAAAATATGACGAATTATACAAGCAACAAGAATTGAATATTTTAACTTGTAACATTTAATTTTGATTTTCAACTTAATTACATTAGGAAACATCTACAGCATTAGAGAGGCATACTTCTAGGCACATCTATGAGCATTTTTCAATAGATCATTAACTGTTTCAAGGTTGGGGCAGACCCACACCGAATGCCCTTAGGCTGGGGACTAGTCTTCATCTCCCTCCATTTCCTGAACAGTCAAGCTATGGCAAAGCATCTTCATGCTCTTGATGCCATGGCAAGAATCTACTTCCATAGTCCTGCCTTCTCCTCTACAGTAGACTATACCCTCAAATTCTGAGTCTTACATTGTTTCTTGTCAAATATCAAGTCGCAGTAGCAAGAAAAGAAATTAACACATAGATAGATCAAAAATCACCTCCTATTTCTCTATTTTAATGAACTACCAAGTAGTCTGACCTGGCCTTGCAACAGCCAAAAACTGTAAGACTCTGCCATCATAACCCTGAAAGGCTGTCATTAATGTAATGATATGTTCAGAGTAGTGACAAGCAGGATTTTGCCAAAGGCAATGTGGCCAATAATTTCTGTGTAAACAAATCCACAACCTCATGGCTGTATCAAAGCCATCCCTCTGAGTAATGGAACCCATGTGCTTTTGTATGATCAAGGCATTACTTTTTTCCCTTTTTTTATTGAATTTTTTTTTTTACATTTCAAATGTTTGCCTTTTTCCCGGTCCCCTCCCCCCAAAACCCCTATTTAATTGTCCCTCCCCCTAAATCTATGAGGGTGTTCTTCCACCCACTTCAGCCCCCCCACACTCTTGAATTCTCCTACACTGGGACATCAAGCCTTCACAGGACCAAGAGCCTCTCCTCCCACTGATGCCAAACAAGGTCATCCTCTGCTACATATGCGGCTGGAGCCATGGGTCCCTCTCAAAGCATTCTTATAACCAGTTTCATAAACTGGTTATCAGAATGCCCCTACTCCCAGCAACATAATATTAACTCTGTACTATTTGCCTCAATTGACTCTTCTGTAAAATAGGAACATAGCAGTAGAAAGCTGTTGGTGTTGTTAAGAAAATGAGTAAATAATGACTGGAGAAGATTTAACTCAATGTTTGGCATGTGGTAAGTGAATTCCTGCACTTACATATTCACACAGAAAGGCACACAGACACAGATATGGAGAAAGAAAGGGGAATGGAGAGGGGAGGAGGAGAAGAAGAAGAAAGAGAAATTTGTTAAACCCCTAATAACACTACAAAACATTTTTGAGTATCTGGAGTTACACACACACATACATACCGTGCGTTCTAGTTTCTTACACTTTATCTAAGGTATAAAGGTATATGCTTAAGTAAATAAAAAAGGGTTCTGTTTTGAGGAGTTAGGGAGCTATTATACTTTAACTGTGTGTGTGTGTGTGTGTGTGTGTGTGTGTGTGTGTGTGTGTATGTGTGTTGAGACAGGATCTTATTATAAAGTACTGGCTTTTCTAGAACTCACTGTGTAGACCAGCCTGCCTTGACCTACATTGATCCTCCTGTCTCTGCCTCCCTGATGCTGGGATTAAAAGCCATGCTAGAACCAGAGCCTGGGATTCATTTTGGTCGGGGCCAGCCCCACCATCTTCTGCCGGAACACAGTGGAGGCTGCCAAGGGTCCCAGAGTACTCTCCACTCCACAAGACCTCGAGACCAAAGGTGAGTAAAACGCAACATCAGCTCCAAAGAACTGAGGAGGGTCTTGTGCCAGCAGGAACAGGGACAAAGGAATCCCGCCTGACCAGAGGCTGGGATCCTTCCAGTTGGGGTGAGAAAATCCAAAAGAAAACAACTCTGGAGTTGGAAACCTGAGGAAAGAAATCAGGAACCATTGATGTGAGCATCAGCAACAAAATACAAGAGATTGCCGGGCATGGTGGCGCACGCCTTTAATCCCAGCACTCGGGAGGCAGAGGCAGGCGGATTTCTGAGTTTGAGGCCAGCCTGGTCTACAAAGTGAGTTCCAGGACAGCCAGGGATATACAGAGAAACCCTGTCTCGAAAAACCAAAAAAAAAAAAAATACAAGAGATTAAAGAGAGAATCTCAGGTGCAGAAGATTCCATAGAGAACATGGGCACAACAATCAAAGAAAATGCAAAGTGCAAAAAGATCCTAACTCAAAACATCCAGGAAATCCAGGACAAACTGAGAAGACCAAACCTACCAATAACAGGAGTAGATGACAATGAAGATTTTCAACTTAAAGAGACAGCAAATATCTTCAACAAAATTATAGAAGAAAACTACCCAAACCTAAAGAAAGAGATGCCCATGAACATACAAGAAGCCTACAGAACTCCAAATAGACTGGACCATAAAAGAAATTCCTACCAACACATAATAATCCGAGCAACAAATGCACTAAATAAAGACAGAATATTAAAAGTAATAAAGGAAAAAGATCAAGTAACATATAAAGGCAGGCCTATTAGAATTACACCAGACTTCTCACCAGAGACTATGAAAGCCAGAAGATCCTGCACAGATGTTATACAGACACTAAGAGAACACAAATGCCAGCCCAGGCTGCTATGCCTACCAAAACTCTCAATTACCGTATATGGAGAAACCAAAGTATTCCATGACAAAACAAAATTCACACAATATCTTTCCATGAATCCATGTCTTTGAAGGATAATAAAGAGAAAACACCAGCAAGAAGATGGAAACTACACCCTAGAAAAAGCAAGAAAATAATCCTTCAACAAACCTAAAAGAAGACAACCACAAGAACAGAATCCTAACTTTAACAACAAAAAATGACAGGAAGCAACAATTACTTTTCTTTAATTTCTCTTAACATCAATGAACTCAATTCTCCAATAAAAAGACATTGACTAATAGACTGGCTACACAAACAGGACCCAACATTTTGCTGCTTACAGGAAACCCACGTCAGGAAAAAAGACAGACACTACCTCAGAGTAAAAGGCTGAAAAACAATTTTCCAAGCAAATGGTCTGAAGAAACAAGCTGAAGTAGCCATTCTAATATTGAATAAAATTGACTTCCAACCCAAAGTTATAAAAAAAGACAAGGAGGGGCACTTCATACTCATCAAAGGTAAAATGTACCAAGATGAACTTTCATTCTAAATATCAATGCTCCAAATGCAAGAGCAGCCACATTCATTAAAGAAACTTTAGCAAAGCTCAAAGCACACATTGCACCTCACACAATAATACTGGGAGAGGTCAATACTCCACTCTCACTAGTAGACAGATCATGGGAAAAGAAACTAAACAGAGACACACAGACACTAACAGAAGTTATGAAACAAATGGATTTAATAAATATCTACAGAACATTTTATCCTAAAACAAAAGAATATAGCCTCTTGTGAGCACCTCATGGCACCTCCTCCAAAATTGACCATATGATCTGTCACAAAACAGAACTTAACAGATACAAAAACATTAAAATGATCACATGCATCCAATCAGATCACCATGAACTAAGGCTGATCTTCAATAACAGCATAAATAAAAGAAAGCCAACATTCACATGGAAACTGAACAACACTCAACTCAATGATACCTTGGTCAAGGAAGAAATAAAGACAGACTTTTTAGAGTTTAATGAAAAGGAAGCCATAAAAAAAAAAATACCCAAAATTAGGGGACACAATGAAGGCAGTCTTAAGAGGAAAACTCATAGCCCTCAGTGCCTCCAAAAAGAAACTAGAGAGAACATACACTAGCAGTCTGACAACACACCTAGAAGCTCTAGAACAAAAGGATTCAAATTCACCCAAGAGGAGTGGACAGCAGGAAATAATCAAACTTAGGGTTGAAATCAACCAAGTGGAAACAAAAAAGAACTATTCAAGGAATCCACCCAACCAGGAGCTGGTTCTTTGAGAAAATCAACAAGATAGATAAGCCCTTAGCCAGACTACCTAGAGGAAACAGGGACAGTATCCTAATTAACAAAATCAGAAATGAAAAAGGAGACATAACAACAGAACCTGAGGAAATCCAAAACATCATCAGATCTTACTACAAAAGGCTATACTCAACAAAACTGGAAAACTTGGATGAAATGGACAACTCCCTAGACAGATACCAGGTACCAAAGTTAAATGATGATCAGATTAACAATCTTAACAGTCCCATTTCCCCTAAAGAAATAGAAGCAGTCATTAATAGTCTCCAAACCAAAAAGCCCAGGACCAGATGGGTTTAGTGCAGAGTTCTATCAGACCTTCAAAGAAGACCTAATTCCAACTCTCCTCTAACTATTCCACAAAATAGAAACAGAAGGTACTCTACCCAATTCATTCTATGAAGCCATAATTACTCTGATACTTAAACCACACAAAGATCCAACAAAGAAAGAGAACTTCAGACCAGTTTTCCTTATGAATATCGATGCAAAAATACTCAATAAAATCCTCACAAACTGAATACAAGAACACATCAAAATGAACATCAAACATGACCAGGTAGGCTTCATCCCAGGGATGTAGGGATGGTTTAATATATGGAAATCCATCAGATTAATCCACTATATAAACAAACTCAAAGACAAAAATCACATGATCATCTCTTTAGATGCTGAAAAAGCATTTGACAAAATCCAACACCCATTCATGATAAAAGTCATGGAAAGCAGAGCATGGTGGCACACAACTTTAATCCCAGCACTCAGGAGGCAGAGGCAGGTAGATCTCTGAGTTAGAGGCCAACCTGATCTACAGAGTGAGTCCCAGAACAGCCAGGGCTATATGGAGAAACCCTGACTTGAAAAATGATTTAAAAAAAAACAAAGTCATGGAAAGATCAGGAATTCAAGGCCCATACCTAAACATTATAAAAGCAAACCAGTAGCCAACATCAAGCTAAATGGAGAGAAACTCGAAGCAATCCCACTAAAATCAGGGACTAGAAAAGGCTGCCTATTTTTTCCCTACCTATTCAATATAGTACTTTAAGTCCTAGCCAGAGCAATTCGACAACTAGAGAAGATCAAGGGGATACAAATTGGAAAGGAAGAAGTCAAAATATCACTATTTGCAGATTATATGATAGTATATATAAGTGACCCCAAAAATTCTACCAGAGAACTCCTAAACCTGATAAACAGCTTCAGTACAGTAGCTGGATATAAAATTAACTCAAACATACCAGGGGCCTTTGCTTACACAAAGGATAAACAGGCTGAGAAAGAAATTAGGGAAACAACACCCTTCACAATAGTTATAAAAAATATAAAATACCTTTGTGTGACTCTAACTAAGGAAGTGAAAGATCTGTATGACAAGAACTTCAAGTCCCTTAAGAAAGAAATTGAAGAAGATCTCAGAAGATGGAAAGATCTCCCATGCTCATGGATTGGCAGGATTAAAATAGTCAAAATGGCTATCCTAGGGAAAGCAATCTACAGATTCAATGCAATCCCCATCAAAATTCCAACTCAATTCTTCACTGAGTTAGAAAGGGCAATTTGCAAATTCATCTGAAATAACAAAAAACCTAGGATAGCAAAAACTATTCTCAATAATAAAAGAACCTCTGGGGGAAATCACCAGGTCTGACCTCAAGCCTTACTACAGAGTAATTGTGATAAAAACTGCATGGTACTGGTACAGTGACAGACAGGTAGATCAATGGAATAGAATTGAAGACACAGAAATGAACCCATAGACCTATGTTAACTTGATCTTTGACAAGGGAGCTAAAACCATCCAGTGGAAAAAAGACAGCATTTTCAAAAAATGGTGCTGGCATAACTGGTGGTTATCATGTAGAAGAATATGAACTGATCTATTCTTATCTTCTTGTACAAAGCTCAAGTCTAAGTAGATCAAAGAACTCCACATAAAACCAGAAACACTGAAATTTATAGAGGAGAAACTGGGGTAAAGCCTCAAAGATATGGGCACAGGGGGAAAATTCCTAAAGAGAACAGCAATAGCTTTTGCTGTAAGAACAAGAATCAACAAATGGGACCTCATAAAATTGCAAAGCTTCTGTAAGGCAAAAGATACTGTCAATATGACAAAAAGGCCACCAACAGATTGGGAAAGGATTTTTACCAATCTTAAATCTGATAGGGGACTAATATCCAATATCTACAAAGAGCTCAACAAGCTAGACTCCAATAATTCAAATAACCCCATTAAAAATGGGGTACAGAGCTAAACAAAGAATTCTCAACTGAGGAATGCTGAATGCTAAGCACCAGAAAAAATGTTCAACATCCTTAACCATCAGGGAAATGCAAATCAAAACAACACTGAGATTCCACCTCACACCAGTCAGAATGGCTAAGATCAAAAATTCAGGTGACAGCAGATGCTGGCAAGGATGTGGAGAAAGAGTAACACTCCTCCATTGCTGATGGGATTGCAAGCTTGTGCAACCACTCTGGAAGTCAGTTTGGTGGTTCCTCAGAAAATTGGACTACTGGACGTTTCAGCAATACCTTTCCTGGGCATATACCCAGAAGATGTTCCAACTGATAATAAGGGCACATGCTCCTTTATGTTCATAGCAGCTGTATAAGTAATTGCCAGAAACTGGAAAGAACCCAGATGTCCCTCAATAGAGGAATGGATACAGAAAATGTGGTACATTTACATAATGGAGTACTGCTCAGCTATTAAAAACAATGAATTTATGAAATTCTGGGCAAATGGATGTATCTGGAAGATATCCTGAGTGAGGTAACCCAATCACAAAAGAAGTCACTTGATATGCACTCACTGATAAGTAGATATTAGCCCAGAAACTTAGAATACCCAAGATACTCTGAAAGTCAATCTGGCAGTTCCTCAGAAAATTGGACTAACGGAAGTTCCAGCAATACCTCTCCTGGGCATATACCCAGAAGATGTTCCAACTTCTTCTTTGCAAAACACAAGAAAATCAAGAAGAAGGAAGACCAACGTGTGGATACTTTATTCCTGCTTAGAATAGGGAAAAAATACCCATAGAAGGAGTTACAGAGACAAAGTTTGGAGCTAAGACTTAGTGATGGACCATCCAGAAACTACCCCACCCAGGGATCCATATGATAATCAGCCACCAAACCCAGACACTATTGAATATTCCAGGAAGATTTTGCTGGAAGGACCCCAATATAGCTGTCTCGTGTGAGGCTATGCCAGTGCCTGGCAAATACAGAAATAGATGCTCACAGTCATCTATTGGATGGAACACAGGGCCCCCAATGTAATAGCTAGAGAAAGTACCCAAGGAGCTAAAGAGGTCTGCAAACCTATAGGTGGAACAACAGTATGAACTAACCAGTAACCCCAGAGCTCGTGTCTCTAGATGCATATGTAGCAGAAGATGGCTTAGTTGGCCATCATTGGGAAGAGAGGCCCCTTGGTTTTGCAAACTTTATATGCCCCAGTACAGGGGAACACCAGGGTCAAGAAGTGGGATTGAGTGGGTAGCAGAGCAGGGCTGGGGGAGGGTATAGGGGACTTTTGGGATAGCATTTGAAATGTAAATGAAGAAAATATCTAATAAAAAAAAAAGAAAAAAGAAAATATTTTTTTAAAAAGCTATACTCCATCATGCTTAGCCCAAGTAAATGAAAGAGATTTAATAAGATCATATATACATACGGTCTTTGCAGAATCCTCTAACACACTAAAGACAAGCATTCTTTGAGTTTTCTTTCCAGTTGGGAGTTGTATTCTCCATGATGATTCATCACCTTACTGAAAACAAAATCATAACCAGATTCAAAGCACAGAAGTATGTTGAGAATGGACCAAAACCGGCAAATTGACTGTGATAGAAAAGAAGCCAAAAACAGGATTACAACATAAGGTATTATTTATCTGCTCTTTTAAAGGCAGATAATGTCTTGACTATACAGAACTTCATAAAAGTCTAGTTCACACAGAAAGGAAGTTAGAAAGAACTAAGACTCAGCCCAGCCCATTTCTCAGTTCTGCTCAGCTCCTGCATTGTGCTGGGTCTTAAAGAGAGTAATTAGATGGATGGTCCTTTGTTTTGACTAATTAATTTCCTCCCACTACCTTACCCACATCGGAGTCCCCTTCTCCTCTAGCCTGTAAACATCTCCCTAAATAACCAATGTGTGCACTTTTCAAATGTGACATAGGTGCTCAAGCAACATTCTGAGAGACATGGTTTGGTGGTGTACTGGCTGATGTTATGTGTCAACGTGACACAAGTTGGAGTTATCACAGATAAAGAAGCTTTAGGTGAGGAAATGCCTCCTGTCAGGCATTTTCTCAATTAGTGATCAAGTGGGGAGGGCCCATTGTGGGTGGTACCATCCCTGAGCTGGTAGTATTGGGTTGTATAAGAAAGCAAGTCGAGCAAGCCAAGAGAAGCAAGCCAGTAAGTAACATCCCTCCACGGCTTCTGCATCAGCTCCTGCTTCCTGACCTTCATGAGTTCCAGTCCTGACTTCATTTGGTAATGAACAGCAATGTGGAAGTGTAAGCTCAATAAACCTTTTCCTCCCCAACCTGCTTCTTGGTCATGATGTTTGTGCAGGAATAGAAACCCTGACTAAGACAGGTGGGAAGGTAATGACCTTTCAATGGACCACTTCAAATCTCTGCAGGTGTGGGGTGTGTGTGTGTGTGTGTGTGTGTGTGTGTTAAAGAAAGACAGAGAGAGAAAGAGAGAAAGAAAAAGAGAGAGAAAGAGAGACAGTGAGAGAGCTTGTTTCATAATATATAAGAATGGGTTGGTTAGTTTTATTCTGATTTTTGTCCTTCAGGAAACTAAGCATAGTCCCTTGATTTGTTCAAATAAGTATACCTACCAGATGCCAGTTACTGCTAGGCCCCAGAGACCCAAAAAGAAAGTAATATTTTGAAGACCTTTATACTGGTAAGCTATCTCAAAAATGGAAAGAAACAGAGAAAGACAGACAGAAAGACAAAGAGAAAAAGAAAGACAGAAAGATAGAATGAGGAGGAATAGCAGCAGTAGCCTTGATTTGAGTATTTGTCAAATTCCATAATTCTTAATATGGCCATCATCAAGCTACCTACAGCATGCTGACCTGCTAGAAGCATTCCTAAATACATACCACCAGCTCTCACCAGATGAAATGCTACAGCTCCAGTGCAAACACACCTCATAGTGTGGCAAGGGAAATAGGAAAACCTCCAGACTCCAGAAGCAAGGGCAGAGTGCTACAGAACCAGAAGCATGGGAGGCAAAGTCAGTCTTCATAGAGCCAAAGAGAAAACGGAAAGTTCAGTCACTAAAGCTGAAAATTTAATTTTCACAATGTCCCTGAACAGAAGGCGCTCTGAGGACAGACATCACTTTGTTTCTCTCACCATCTAGCCTTTAGTGGCCTTCTTAGTCCCTAACACAGATGCACCTTATAGCTCCCATATAGAGATTCTGAAAGACAGAAGAACAAGATGATTGTCTTGTCCCTTATTGCTAGTACCTGCATGAGTGGTCCTTGGATTTTACAAAAGGAAACCTTGTCATTTCTAAGTACAGCCTGAGGACTAATCTCATCATTTTGACTTCTGTTTTAACTGCACATATGACTGTTTACTCATTAGGGTCAGGCAATCCAGCTGGGATGAATCACCCTGGCATCTGGGCTGAGTTAGCAAGTGCCTCTGGGATTTGGGACTGTGACAAGAAGTCACACAGGAGAAATTCAGGGAAGGTTACAAACTCAGATGCCAAAAGCAAATAGACTAAAAAACAGACAGCTACAGAAAAATGTTCCAAGGTAACCAACCATTCATACCCAATCCCCAGCATAGGTTGAATGAGGTCTGTGTGAGCCTGCAGAAGATCTGAAGGCTCTAAAGTGTATGAAGGCTTTAGACTAGGCAATTTTCCAAATAAGAACTCCACAACTAGCCACTAAACTCAACAGCAGAAAAGCCAGCGACACAAAAACCACTACTGCACAGAGATGCAAGTTGCCCTGGCAACCACTTTCATTTGTTTTTCTTCCTTCCTCATTTTTTAATATAAATTCCAAAAGGCACTCAGTAGAAAGCAAGATAGGCCACATGGCATGCTGCCTTCCAGAAAAGACTCTTCCTTTCTGGCAAGTGTGTGTGCCATGTACTTACTTAGAATTAAAAATTAAAACCATGTCTTCCAGTGTTCAAAAGAAAACCAGCTTTTCCGGTTATTTTTGTTGTGAAAAATTCACAGTTAATAGTGTATTTTACCAAACAGCTGAAACAATAAATTTTCAACTAGCTGCCTAAAGCACCTGTCATAGGCACACAACTCTAAACATAGAAGAGAATGAAGAAAGGGGTGGATGGATGAAGGAGGAAGAGAGGGAGAGAGGAAGGAAGCAAAGGAAGGAAAGAAGGGAGGGAGGGAGGGAGGAAGGAAGGAAGGAAGGAAGGAAGGAAAAACAGCAGCTGATTCTTTTTAGTAAGCTATGGAAATCAGTGGGAAGGTTTCTCAAAAATCTTCAAGTAATAGCCAGGCATGGTAATGCATACCTTTAATTCCCACACTCAGAAGACAGAGAAAGGCTGATCTCTGAGCCTAATGCCAGCCTGGTTTGCAGAGCTAGTTCCAGTGCAGCCAGTGCTACATAGAGCTGTCTCAAAAACACAAACAAACAAACAAACAAAACTCTGCAAATGGAACTAACTACACTGTTTCTGGGGACATGTGTAGAACTCATTTACATACTACAGAGACACTCAGTCATCCATGTATACTGTTGCAGTACTCAAAATAGCCAAGACATGGAACCAGCCAACAAGTCCTTGGACCGATAAGTAAAGAAAACAGAACATCTAAACAATGGGATTTTATGCAGACACAAGAAAGGCTATGAAGTATATATCATGCAAAGCCAAAAGTGGGAATTAACTTGGGGAAGAAGAAAAAGCAGCTGGGGGAGGGGTGCATGGGGAGCACAATGGGTAGGACAAAGCACACACACAAAGCACATGCACGTGAAGGCATCACAGTGAAACTCACTACTTTGCATAACAATCTAAAAAATTAATAGATAAGTAAATAAAAAAGAAAAATGGCAACCATGGAAGGTATTAAACTAAGTTTGACCTGAAGGTGATTCTGTACTTGAAGTGCCCATAATGACCTGCAATTTAACTTAGTAAGTAAACGATCTGGAAGCTTAAGTCAGGAACACGGTTGTGACAGTAACTGAGGTTTAGCAGTCATGCGTGGCTAAGGTATCAGACCATGTTCAAATAAGGACAACACTGTAACCCAAGCTAGTCATGCCTTCCCTACAGCTCACTTAGGC
Source organism: Mus minutoides (assembly GCA_902729485.2). Taxonomy (NCBI): domain Eukaryota; kingdom Metazoa; phylum Chordata; class Mammalia; order Rodentia; family Muridae; genus Mus; species Mus minutoides. The sequence goes on along the minus strand of LR750517.1, from coordinate 185,620 downwards.
TTTCTCACATTTCCTCAAAGCTGCCTGTCAATGGTACAGACAGACATTCCATTCTTGTCCTGGGAAACGCCCAGTTCACAAACATTTCTCTGCTCGATGCAAATCTGCTGAATTTAATTTGTCAAAAGTCTTTATTTTAATGCAAGTTACTTATATGTTAATTAGTTTGATGGGGCAAGTCTTTTCCAGTGCATATGTCAAAGCACTAAGTAATAAACTTAAAATGTATACAACTTTTATTTGTCAATTATATATCCATAAAGATGAAAGAAGAAACAAAAATGGACAAAACTGCAGAGCATAAACTAAAAAACGAGACACAAAGAAAGATTTTAAAAATAACTAGTGAAGCCGGGCAGTGGTGGCACAAGCCTTTAATCCCAACACTTGGGATTACCCGTCTCCTATATTCCCAAGGACTCTCAAATAAACCAGCTGTCTTAAACCCATGCCCCAGGATCTGTCACTAACAGGACCCAGATATTTGCAGAAACCTTTTCCCATGGAGTAATCTAGATTGTTAAAGAGAGCTGTTAAAGCTCTCATCCAGCCCTCTGTGCTGAATTTTCCTCTTCCCTATAGATTTTCCAAGCTGTCTGTCAAGACATTTTCTCTGAGCCCAAAGCCTTAAAAGCCCCTGCAAGGGGCAGCTCTGCTTATCGTGGGAACTGCACTGTCTTGGGAAACAGCAGTGAATCTCTGTAGCTGCCTTTAATCTTGGCTCTCCAGTACAAAATGGCTAGCTCACCTTTACTAAGGTATCAGTTTTCCCAAGGTAAACTCCACCAGGCAATTAGATTCTTGCTCTCTCCACAAATTTCAGCAAGAGAACATAAGCTTTATTTTTAACTGAGCAGGAAGGCATTGCTATGGTAACATAACTAATTCCAAGAACAATTTGATGGATGTTGTGGAATAGGATTGGTGTGCTTGTCAGTAGGGAGAGATTTCATATGGCTTTATCACTTTGGACCAAGTATATAGATTTTGGTTATTAAACAATAACAACATGTAATAGCTATTGTCATATGTAAGGGAACCATGTGCCCCAAAGCAAGACGATAAAGAAGCTAGTGAACTGACCACCAGGGAGTTGAGCTGCTCTCATGATTTAAGAGATGTGTATGGGATAAATAAAGGTAAAAGAATATAATTTTGGACAGAGCATTCAGACACTTCATCTACCAGGTAAGTGGTATCAACCATGCAGCTACTGTTACTCTGAGAACATTTAATTATCATCTCACTTAGGTTAGTATTTTTCTCGAATTTCTTTGCCCACCTCCTATATATTCTTGCTCCCGGGAAGAAAAGAGAAAATCCAATCAGGGAAGAAATGGGGTATGAATCAAGGCAGATCCCATCTAATAGCAAAGATATTTGCAAAGTCCTCTAGCTGGGCAGGGAGAAAGTTTTAAAAGAACTATTCTGCTTCTGTCCTAGTAATCATTTAAGGAATCTGTAAGTCACAGCTACTTTCATGACCCTACTAAGGTACTGATGCCTTACCCATGTTCACTCGTGAAAGTACACTAGAGTATTCTAATGGCCAAGATCTCAAGAAAGTGTGAATGCAGAAAGACATAACTTATCCTACTAGATACATGCACCTAAATAGAGGCCATCTTCTATGACATTGGCTCTCAACAAGGATCTGGGGGGGGGGGGGGGCATAAAGCAATGTTATTTCTAAAAATACTTTTTGCTTCAGAAAAGAAAACTGTCTTTCATTTTTAAACATTATGTTGTTCACAAAATACTAGTTTGATATTTTTAAATTAATTCAAAAATTCTTTAAGTTTTATTTACAATACAACCAGCAAAATGGATGACTCACTTAAAAAGAAGCTCTTTAAGATTCCATACTTTATCAGAGTATTTAGAGGTCTGCATTGTTACTTTCTTTGTTCCTATGACAAAATCATAGCAGAGAGATGATAGAAACATCTTATAGAAGAAGGGATTTATTTTGGCTCACAGTTTGAGAAGGTTCAGTCCATCATGGTGTGGAAGGCATGGAAGAGGTGACGGGAGCATGCATCTGACTCTTCACATCTCAAAAGATCAGGGAACAGAAGCTCCTGCTGGGTGCAGACAAATGGCCAAACATTTAATTCCAGCCTGATAGCCCAGAATCTGCCATCAAGTCCCCATATCCAAAAGGGTCAACAACCACCATCTAGAACCGTGTTTCTCAACCTCAACCCCTTTGAAAGGTAGAAGGATGTTTTCACAGAGCTCACCTAATACCATTGGAAAACACAGATATTTACATTCTAATTCATAACAGCAGCAAAATTATAGTTATAAAGTAGCAACAGAAGTAATTTTATTGTTGGGGTCAACCACATAAAGAAGAGTATTAAAGAGTCACAGCATTAGGAAAGTTGAGAATCAGTGTTCAAACACATGAGCCTATGAGCACTGGAAATCAGTCTGGTGGTTTCTCAGAAAACTAGACATAGTACTACCGAAAGATCCAGCAATACCTCTACTGGACATATACCCAGAAGATATTCCAACTGGTAACAAGGACACATGCTCCACTATGTTCATAGCAGCCTTATAAATAATACCCAGAAGGTGGAAAGAACCCAGATGTCCCTCAACAGAGGAATGGATACAGAAAATGTGGTACATTTACACAATGGAGTACTACTGAGCTATTAAAAACAACGAATTTATGAAATTCTTGAGCAAATGGATGTATCTAGAGGATATCATCCTGAGTGAGGTAACCCAATCACAAAAGAAGTCACTTAATATGCACTCACTGATAAGCGGATATTAGCCCAGAAACCTAGAATACCCAAGATACAATTTCCAAAACACAAGAAAATCAAGAAAGACCAAAGCATGGATACTTCATTCCTCCCTAGAATAGGGAATAAAATATACATGGAAGGAGGTGCAGAGACAAAGTTTTGTCCTAAAATGAAAGGATGGATGATCCAGAGAGTGCCCCACCTGGGTGGTCCATCACATAATCAGCCACCAAATGCAGACACTATTGCATACACCAGCAGGATATTGCTGAAAGGACCCTGATATAGCTGTCTCCTAGGAGGCTTTGACAGTTCCTGACAAATACAGAAGTGGATGCTCACAATCATCTATAGGGCAGAACACAGGGTCCCCAATGTAGGAGCTAGAGAGAGTACTCAAGAGCTGTAGGGGTCTGCAACCCTATAGATGGAACAACAATATAAACTAATCAGAACCCCCAGAGCTCATGTCTCTAGCTGCTTATGTATTAGAAGATGGCTTAGTTGGCCATTATTGGGGAAGAAAGGCCCTTGGTCTAACAATGTTTATATGTCCCAGTACATGTGAATGCCAGGGCCAAGTAGTGGGAGTGGGTGGGTAGGGGAGCAGGGCGGGGGGGGGGGAGGGTATAGGGGACTTATGGGATAACACTTGAAATGTAAATGAAGAAAATAGCTAATAAAAAAAAAAAGAAAATCTCTGAAAACAAGAATTACACAGCCTTCCTTCTTATTTCAAGTGGGAAGAAGGAAAAGTTTTAAGGGAAAAATATTAATAAAACCTGTTACTTCATACAATTAGTACATGTTTGTGGGGCATTGGGCTATGCACAGACAGGCTGGTCTCCAGTTGAGCTGAGGTCTGAACTCCAGAAGGGTGATAATTCACCTACATGACATGGTAGGTGTTCCCTCATGCTCCTGGAACCCTGGCTCCTGCCTAAGTTACCACCCCCCACAGCCCCAAGAGAAACATGGCTAGAAGTCACATAGGCAATGTCCCAAGCCTCTGACCTTCAGGCTAAACTCCTCCCCAGTTACCTAGCAACAGTAAATCCCATAAGAGGGGCTGCTTGGCCTCACCTTGCTCTCTTACTCCTTACTCTCACTCCTCTCTCTTTGTCTTCTCTCCTCTCTCACTCCTCTCTCATTCCTTTGCTCTCTTGCCTCTCACTTCTCTCACTCCTCTCTCCTCTCTCTTTGTCTTCTCCTCTTCTCTCTCCTCTCCTCTCACTCTTTCCCTCTTACTCTCTCTTTCTCTCTAGCCTTTCCTCTCTCTCTCTCTCTCTTCCTCTCTCTCTCTCTCTCTCTCTCTCTCTCTCTTCTACCTTCTTTCTTTCTCCCTGACTCTCTATAATAAAGCTCTAAAATCATAGACAGTCTCTGCTCATCAAGATCTGCTGCACTCACTCTTGCTGGTGTGGGAACCTCTCTTCCCTCATCCCCTCTCCCATAACCCCAGGGCTACGTGGTGTGGCCCCGGGGACACCAGGTTGGGCTGCCCCTTGTTCAAACCCCATCGAGTGGGTCAGAGGCTTGGATGCCCACCCGGGACTGAGTGGAAAAACGTCTAGTAGCCCTCCCACATCCATCTGTCCAGAGTGTAGGTGGAACTCTGACAGGACATGGGTTGTTCCATCCTCTCTTCCCCTAAGCCCCCTTTTTAGTTCCCACACATGTTGATAAAGCAGAGGGGTAGCATGAACTACTATTTCAGCAAAATGCTTTTTTGCTGTTGTGTACAGATATGAGACTTGTACAAATGAAGAGACTTGTGTCTACAGCCACATGAAAATACAGGCAAAATGTGCTTTAATTATTCTCCAATTGTTGAACTTTAAGATTATTTACTCTTTTGAGTTATGCTAACTAACATGATGATGGACAACTTTGAATATGCATCTTGACCTGCACATCAGATCATTCAGGCTGCATAAGTAACAATGAGTCTCCCTGACCTTTAGCTATGCACATTCATGTATTTTTTGTGACCTTTCCTTGATTGGTGCCTTCAGTAGTTTCTGGCTATGCCTCTAGGTTTCTGTCCTATTTTGTTTTCAATGACTCTTCTGAGGATTCTATTTTCATCCATTTGTGTCAGGTATCCTGGCCATCAGATCTGAGCTCCTAATCAGAGTAGACTCTCCTTGTTGGTGCATTCTTTTAACCTCTTGAATCCTATTACAATGCTTTAGAAGCCATTCCCCAGCACCTTCAAGGACAGGACTCGGTCCAGTGTTTTCAAAGTATGAATTAAGATTAGCAGAAAACAACCTTCTGGCACAAGCCTGCACTGTGTGAACTCTATTTTTTCCATGGGATTGTTATGCTTAGGGGGTGTAGCTTTGGGTGATTCTTTAGATCAGAGGTTCACAGGGAAATGTGACTGGCATTTGTACTCATTAGCATCCAACTTGTAATCTATCGCCCTTCTATATTCTATGCTTCAGCAGAATAGGCCCGCAAAACTATGCCAGCCTCTGTGCTTAAGCAGAAATAGGCCCAGAAAGCTATACCAACCATCTCCCATGGCTAAATTAAAGGAAACCAATTTTTAAAATCTAGGAACACGAAGAAAGTTTAGAGAATGTCCAAGTGTCTTCATTTGTTAGGAATTTCACACTTTGGCACCTTTGACTGAAGATTTTTTTTTTTTGATTTGAGGGTGTTTGTTTCAGGTTCTAGAAAGGTCCTATGGCTGCCACCTCATCCCACTGTAGCTTCTCCAAGCCGTCTACTTTCTGTTAGCCTGCAGCAGCAAAGACAACTCTGCCATGTGGCCTCCATGAAACCTTTCTGTCAAGCAGTTGTTGGAGACAGTTCTAGGCAACATGTACATTTCTCTATATTTCTCCACTCAGCTATTTATCCTATGTAAAAAGTTCATCCTACTCCCCAACCTCCACCCCCCAATTTCTATTTTCCACCTCCACCCCTCAACCTCCACCCTCCCACTTCCTCTCCCCACCCCCAACCCCCACCCTCCTAACACTTTAGTTTTATTTTCTCACTTATTCTCATGTCCAATTATTCAACAAATATTTATTAAGCTTCTTTCTACTCAGTGGTATTCAGGGCATAGTCATACCTCGAGGAAGATTATAATCCAGGAATAAAAATAAATAAATAAATTGTTTCAATACTTTGTGATAAATACTCCAGTGTGGTATAGTTAGCTTTTTGAGATCTTAGAGGTGGAGTAAGTTACAGGAACCAGCTAACAGTGAAGGTGAAACTTTAGTGCCATTCATGGTAGATGCCTACAAAAAGGTCCAGAAGCCGAGTGAAAGCAATAACTAGTTCATGGAATTGAGTATAAAGAAGTAAGAAGTTAAGCCAAAGAATGATTTGTCTTTCATACTACATAACACAATTGTGTTTAAGCTAAAGATGAATTGAAGTTGGCCATTTTCATTCTTGGGAAATCTCAGAGCAATGAGGTTATGAAACTACCCTTAAACTTGCCATAATTCTGATGACAATTCCATTACCAAGACTGTTCTGCATGTCTACCAAGATTCCAAAGCCCAGCAGACACATGGGCTGTGAGGAAGACAAAGAGCAAGGAGGATTCCATAGTCAGTTCCTGGGATAGTAAGACCAACACCAAGATTCCTTAAGGTTGATAGCCTCAGGATGGTAATTAGCAAATAGGATATGAATAGACAGATCAATGGATAGATGGACAGACAGATGGATGGATGTGTATGAAGTTTGAAGGGTTTAGAAAATATCCCTACTTCCTCACATCTCTCTCATCCACTGCTTCTTGTGTCCTCATCCTGTTGGCTTTCTTCCTTTCTGACTCCTCAGTGGCTGGTGGCCTAAAATTATTAATTAATCCAACTTTTTCATATATTTATGTTATTGTTATCAATAAAACCCTGCATGCATGGACACATCTCCTCCCAGTGGTAACCCTGGCAACTTGGAATCATTTGTCATCCTCCTGGTGAGCAGCTACTTCCAAGAATGGATAAGTTCTGAAGACACTTCAATTAGCTCAATGGCAGGAAATAATTTTGGGATAGAGACCCCAGAGTTTCACATAAATTAATAAATTTGTCAGATAACCAAGGCATTAAAAGACATTCTAAGAAGCAACAGTGTAGGCAATGGTATGAGAGTAGAGGTCCAGAGAGAAAAAATGGAGGGGTTTCCAATTGTAAGGATGGACTTTTCCTAACTGAATGTAGGTACACCCATGATCATCTGCAAGTCAAAGCTGTTGAAAAGAAACCCTTTCGCTGCCAGTTTCAGTGAGCTATGCTCTTACTCTGCTCTGAATAATCAAGAATTTCCAGAACTTCCCACTTATTCCCCAGGGAGAGTGTAGTCTGAAACCCTTTTCATCTTTTGTTCTCACCCTGTTAGTTCCTACTGTTACTATAAATAAACAAGAAACTTGTCAACTTGACTTGACTAAAAGTACTACTACAGGCTGCTCCACACAGCAAAAGCCTAATTTTTGATCTACTTCTTGGATGTAAACATCTGACTCAAAGTTTATCTTCCCTGGGGAACTCAAACACTTAGCTGATCAAACACCTGAGTATAGTGGGAAGAGCATGAGTTCATTTCTTCTTGAAACTTTTCTAACTCTGCTCCAAACACCTGTTTTCCCTGTAGAAGCAGAAGCTCACCAGCAGAACAACAGAACAGTGGTCCTGTTCACACACAGATTCTTGACTAAAGTGTGCTGCACTGGGCAGGCAGCGGTATTAACTTACTGTGGCTTCCTTACCTGCCCTGACAATGCCAGAACTCCTTTGTGTTAATAACCTCACCTGAAGTAACTACTGTCATCTCCACTGGGTTGAGCATCCTAGTTTTACATAAAGACCATAATTCATTACCTACAAAGCACTAACACCATTTTAATTCTTAAAAGAGCCACAGTTTTATTCATATGTTACGCATCCAAGTATCTCAAGGGCAAGCCACTTCCCTAGATAACAGCAATCCAAGTAAGGATAATATATCGTATCATGCCTTTGGAATGTTAATTTTTAACTTTTCTATTGCTATGATAAAACACCATGACCAAGACAACACTTAGAAGGATTTGTTTGGCTTACAATTCCAGAGGGGTAAGAGTTCATCACTATCATGGCAGGGAAGGATAGCGGCAGTCAGCATGGTGACTCAAGCAGAAAGCTAAGAGCTCACATCTGTAAACCACAAGCAGGGAGAAAAAGAGAACACTGGGAAGAGAACATCCAGTTGACATACTTCCTTCAGCAAGACCATGGCTCCGGAGCCTCCCCAAACAGCTCAACCAACTGTGAACCAAGTGTTCAAATGCCAGAGTCTATGGAAGCATATATCACTCAAATCATGACAGAATAGTTGGTTATACCCAGTACATAAACTAGTGATGGCCAATGAAATACAAGATGTCTAGAGGTGTCTTTCCCTCTAAATAGAATCACTGGAAAACTGTGAGTTGGCCTTTATACTTAACACTTCCTGGTATTACAGCCACCATCTTGCTGTCAGTCTGAAAATGTATCAGGCACTGAGAATAGTACAGGAGATGAGGAAAGAGTGCCAGCAGAACATGATGCCCAGGCTTTTATCCTGAACTAGTCTATTTCCAGATGCTTAAGTGAAGGATGTGGGAACTTTAAAAGGTCTAGACCTATTTCTTACAACTAATTCCATTCAGCTAGTTCATTTCTAATTGAAAAAAAATTGATAAAAATGGTTTTAATAATTTGCTATGGCAAAAATAAGCCTTACTCTGATATTTTTAAACAATGCTCATTGTTGATCTCAGTAAGCTTTTCAAATTTAAAAAACATAAGAGGATTAAAACTAAAAGTGGATAAAAAGGAAAAACATAGGAGGCAAAGATTTTTGTGAGTCCCCTCTTTCATTAAAAGCAGAATTCCTCATTTGAGGAATATTCTGTAACTGGAAACCTGAGATGAAAGCAAAAGCTGGTTTGCACAGGAAGGATGGGTATCAGACAGGATTGAACTAACAAGGGACAGGAATAGTATGTATGGTTATTGTTTGAAGTTGGTCACACAGTAGGATCATAGAAACAAAGAAATTGAGCAAAACTACTATAGATACTGACCACTGATGGTACTCATTAACTGTAGATGCTGTTTTAGTTTCTTGTTGCTGAACAAAATAACTGATGAAAAGCAACCTACATAGGGAAAGGTTTGCTTTGGATCACAGTCTGAGATGATACAATCATGGCAGAGCGGGCAAGTGGCAGGAGCAAGAGACAGCATCTATAGTCAGGAAGCAGGGAGACAGATGATGGTGCTCAGCTCACTTCTCCCTTTTTCTTTTATTCAGCTTGGGACCCCATTCCATGGCATAGCAGTACCAATATTCAGGGTGGGTCTTCCTTCCTTGGTTAAACCTCTTTAGGAAATTGCCTCAAAGTCACACATCAATACGTTTTCCCTCAATCATTCCAAATCCAGACAAGTTGGCAATAAAGAATGACCATCACAGATATTAAGAGCCAGTACCAGAAGATGTCTTTTGAGTGTAAAATGATAGCCTCATGATAAGACAATTCTTCAAGCTACTTTTCCAGTGTGGTTAAAAGGATTACTCTGAACCACCTGTGCCTAATTGTCCAGAGCCGCTTTGAAGACAGTTGGCCAATGAGAGAAAGGAAAGTTCTTGAGTGTTTCTGAGCTCCAGTTCCTTGCTTATAATTATAGATAATATATAATTCAAAGGTCTGTGAAGACAATTGAAAAGTGTGGCACATGTCTGTATTTTAATTTCTATTTCCTTTCTTTTTCCCTTCCTGACATGATTGAAAGGCTCGTTATTTCCTTATAAAGTATATGATGTCTGTCTTCTGGTGAATTATTAGCATCTTAAGAATCAAAGCCTGCCGGGCGTGGTGGCGCACGCCTTTAATCCCAGCACTTGGGAGGCAGAGGCAGGCGGATTTCTGAGTTCGAGGCCAGCCTGGTCTACAAAGTGAGTTCCAGGACAGCCAGGGCTACACAGAGAAACCCTGTCTCGAAAAAAAAAAAAAAAAAAAAAAAAGAATCAAAGCCTATGTGACCCTCTTTGACTGCTGGACTCAGGCTCTTCACACAAATGGCTCCATAGAGCACAGGCACAGCTGAGATTCAGCTCAAGTCCCACCAACTCTTCAGAGACAAGTGTTTGCCAAAGATGCCCATTTATAGCCTAAGAAACAATTCATCACATAACACCCCAGCCTGATCTATATAGCAAGTCCTAGACAACCCAGGGTTATATAGTAAGACACTATCTGGGGAGAAAGGAAGAAAGAAAAAAGGAAAGAAAGAAAGAAAGAAAGAAAGAAAGAGAGAGAGAGAGAGAGAGAGGGAGGGAGGGAGGGAGGGAGGGAGGGAGGGAGGGAGGAAGGAAGGAAGGAAGGAAGGAAGGAAGGAAGGAAGGAAGGAAGGAAGAAGAAAAGGATTAGTAAGATTTAGATTCACTTAAACAATGTATTTTATGAGGCAAAATAAACACAAAATATTATCAAGTCAATATATAATCAATATGAGACACTCTCTTTTTATCCTTTTATAAATTTTACCTATTGTTTTATTTTTAATTTTTTATTATATATTTTCTTTATTTACATTTCAAATGCTATCCCGAAAGTTCCCTATACCCTCCCCCCACCCTGCTCCCCTACCTGCCCACTCCCACTTTTTGGCCCTGGCATTCCCCTGTACTGTGGCATATAAAGTTTGTAAGGCCAAGGGGCCTCTCTTCCCAATGATGACTGAATAATTTACTTCTGACTTAGAAGAATATCATAGTACCCCACAGATTCTGCACTTAAATTTTTATTAGTCTAATATTACTAGGGAGATTATCAGCTTAAAAGCTACCATTCCCAAGTAACATCCTGATTTTTGTACTATTGTTTTATTATGTGTATGCGTGTTTGGCCTGCATGTTTGTCTCTGTACTATGTGCATGTAGTGTCATCTGCTAGAGCTGGAATTACAGATTGTTGTGAGCCACTGTGTGGCTCTGGGAATCAAATGAATGTTTGAAATCAAACCAGATCTTCTGGAAGAGCAACCAGTACTCTTACCCACTGAGCTGTCTAGACCCTAACATCCTGATTTTTAATTGGCATTGGGAATGAAAACTCTCCCTTCCACTGACACACACATACACACACACACACACACACACACACACACTATCATAATATATACAAATTATTGAAGGGAATAAAATGCAGAGTTCTTCCAGAAAGACAGGCATCTCATATTTGAGGATCATTTGATAGGAAGAGAATGGTGGCAGGTGGCAGTGTTGAAAAGCAGGAATTCTCAATCACAATGGAATTCTTTGTCCATCTAAAGTTAGAAGTGACCATGTGTCTTGTTTGGGTCATCTGAATGGGAATAAAAAGGACATTGGTCACCTACCTATATACATTTAAGAACCAGTGAGAGATCTGTTATGTCTCATTAGCTTTTAGTGAATGACCAAGAATGTTAAGATCTTGAGTGAGTGACTTCCACGAGCAGAGCACTCCTGCAGAGTGACAGTGGCCTTGTTTGTCTAAGTCACTTTTATTTTCATGTTGGTTTTTTATTTTAATTTTTTATTAGTTATTTTGTTTATTTACATTTCAAATGTTATCCCCTTCCTGGTTCTTCTTTGAAAAACCCACCCACCCACCCACTCCCTTCAGGTTGTTTTATTGCTGCAATAAAACTACAGGCTATTCTGACTAACAGGAGGAGAATAGAAGCATTGTTGGTTTGTTTATTTTTTTCAGTAATAAATGGAAATGCAAAGAATGGAGTAGAAGTAAGGGAGAAAGTTAATTACAGGCAAGAAAATCAATAGGGAGTGACTGCAGTAGTCTGGAAAAGAGGTGATAAAGGTCTAAAAGTGAGAACAGTGTAGGCAAAGAAAAATTAGTAATAGTTGGCAAATACTTCAACTGCAGAATCAACAAGTCTTATTGATAAAATTTAACATATAGATGTTTTATCCATCTGTTCCTACAAACAAGTTACCTCCAAAACTTACCAAACTAGAGCAAAGGCAAACATGTCTGACAATGTGGAAGGTCCGAAGACTCAGGCATACATTAGCTGGTAATTCTCACTCAGCAGTTTTTTTAGGTTGCATAGTCAAGAAGCTGAAGGTTTGACTTCCTCACAAAGATCCCAGAGTGGCTGCAAATATATCCAAGGCAAAGACAGCTGTGCTTGCTGTGGTAGTACCCGTATCAACCCACTCAGATGCTCAGGAACCAATGATCCTAAAATGACAGGAGATAATGTGGAAGAACCAAATCTCATTACTCAAGTGATGCCGTTGTCCATGTTCGGTCAGTACTGTTAAGCCTCTCTTATGTCTAAACATCCTGCCAGGAAACTACAGAAGCACCCTTAGTTACAATAAAGGACAAAGAACCCTACTGTGAGAAGCCAACTGTGTGGATATATTCTCTTTTAATCGTGCATTCAATTCACACAGCAAACTTTCATTGAGTGGATGCTATCGTCATTCAATGCTAGGCTAAGCTAAAGTCTTTCTGGAATAGTATCTGCTAATGTTTCTGTTCAATCATGCTATTGCTATTGAAATCTTCACAATAATTGTCCAAAGCAGGAGACATGGGAAGCATCCATAGGAACTTAGGGAAAGACATCTAGGTGTCCTTGACTTATTTTCCTACCAAATGATAACATTTCTCTAGCAGGAACTTCACTCACAACCACCACCAAGTTATTTTAGTCTAAGGATTGCGCTCTCCATGCCTTTTACGTGAGTCACGAGAGTGACAGAAAACATTTGTCTTATTTCAGAGGGGAGATTCTGCCTTCCTACATTGTCAATCACCCCCCAGCTATAATTTAATAATCAGAGTCCTGTAAGCCCTCAGGAACATGATGAGCGAATAAAGACTGGGAGCATCAAATCTTCATTTTCATTCTGGAAACTTGATTTTGGTATCTACTACCTTTCAGCTTCTTACACAATCCATTACAATACATCATGATACACCAGGAACTACATAGGAGCTAAAAAGATGCCAATTGCTGCCACATGCAATTAGGAATAGTCTTTGTGACACATGAAAAGTCAAGGTATCAGACTTTAGCTACAGCTTCTAAAGGCCTTCTGGTCCAGTCAGTAAAGCACTTCCCTTATTCTTGAATTCTACTCCCCCACCCCAATACGCATGGCATCATACATACCTTATAACCCAGCTGTGGAACAGACAGAAAGAGGAAAATCCTTGGGGCTCTCTGACAAATCAGTATAGCCAAAATAGTGATGGTAGGATTACCCATGTTCTCAAATAACCCTACATTCATAAGCATACAGACATAACTAAATGGATTCAGCAGGTTATAACAAAAAATGAAGACATGAAGTTGTAAATACATCATATGCATATATAAGATTATAAAAGGCCATATAATAAAAATATCGTTTTAAATGAATCAGCACATCTGGCTCTAGTAATTTAAGATTACCAAACACATCCTAGAATTTAAAAGTAATGATCCATCTGGAAGGAGGCTATGTTTCAGTCAGTATGCCAGAAGTAAGACAAGTGTGGCCAAAAGATTTGAAGAACAATAGAGAACACCCAGCATTGACCTCTGGCATCTGCACAGGCATGCACATACCAGGACAGCTACATACATGTGCACGCATGCATAGACAACATGTCTACTCTCATATGCAGAAACAAGAAAAGAGTGGATGGTGCCTGAGTAATTATACCTGAGCTTACCCTCTGGTTTCCACAGCATGCACATGCCTACACAAAAGAATGGGAATAAAAATAAGAATAAATGGGAGAGACAGGAGGAGACGATGAAGGAAAAGAATGAGAATTTGCCTTGCTAAAGTCACTCGCAGAGACTCCCTAGAGACTTCCCCATCCCAGGTCTCTGGCACATCCTAAAGATATCACACACACATACACACACCTGCCACTGATTCCTGTTCACTCTCCCTGTCCTCTCTGCCCAGCTCTCAAAACACCTGATCCCCACCCATGACCCCATTTCCTGTGGAAGCATGAAAGGCAGCCTGTTTTCTGGTGGAGCGAGACTTACTCTGGAGACCCGTAGAAAACTCTACACGGGACAGCACAGTGAGCCACATTCCCAGACACAGGCGCGTGACACCATGGAGCCCCAAACTCCATAATCTATGACTATCAGTCACGTAGACAATGTCCCAAGCTCCTGGCATTCTGGCTAGACTCCATCCTCACAGTTACCTCACAATAGCCAGGTATGCTCCTCCCCACAGTTACTGCAACTGCAAAACAGCCCAGCCAACTATAAAAGGGGCTGCTTGGACCCTCCTCTCTCTCTTAAGCTCTTACCTCTCTGATTCTCATCTTTAGCTCTCCTTTTCCCCCTCCCTTCACCCCTCTCTCTACATCGCCATAGCCAGCCTCTCCTTTTCTACCTTCTCTTTCTCTTTGCATTTCTACAATAAAGCTCTAAAACCACAGACTGTCTCTCCTCATCGAGACCTGCTGTGCTTTCCCCTAAACAGCTGCGTCTAACCTCCCACCAGAAGGCCTTCCTGCACTCCAGCCATGAACCAGAACAAGGGCTCACCCCCTCGTGGGAACCACCAAGTGCCTCCTCTTCCCCTGCCCTCTTCTCCCTTTGGCCCCCGGACTGGCTGAGCTGCCCCTGGGGCCCCCACTTCATTCTCAGCTCTTCTGCAACATACAGCGGCATCTGGGATGTCTGAGTCTGAGAACCTGTCATCTCTGGCCACCGTGAGGCCCAGAGATATTGGACTGCTCCCTCTTCACACCCTGCAGACTGGGGTTCCATGTTCTGTGGCTTCCCACAGCCAGATGCCTACCTGAGGCCACATGGAGAGTGCACAGTATTCCCCCATGTCTACCCACCCAGAGCACCAGAACTCTGGCAGGACGTGGGTTCTCTCCCACACCCCTTTTATTTCCCCACACCCGCTGCCCCACAATTCCCCTCCCCATCCTCCCTACCACCCAGTTGCCTCCCTCCATCTAACCCCAACTATTTTATTTCCCCCTCTCTTGGGCCCTCCTTTGTATTTAGGGTTTTTTAGGTATGTGGATGTACCATGGGTATCCTGTACTTTATGGTTAACACCCATTTATAAATGAGTACATACTTTTGTCCTTTTGGGTTCAGGTTACTTCATTCAAGAGAATGTTTTCTAGTTCCATCCATTTGGCTGCAGATTTCATCCCTGTTTTTAACAGCTGAGTTATATTTCATTGAGACTCCTAACAGTGGGAATATGAAGCCTAAAGTGTCCACCTCCTATATCCAGCCAGGACTCCCAGTGGAGGGATAAGAACACCAACCCACCCACAAAACCTTCAATCCAAATTTGGCCTGCTGACCAGATGGAGCAGAGATTGAGGGAATGACCAGCCAATGACTGGCCCAACTTGAGACCCATCCCATGGGCAAGAACCAACCCTGACACTATTAGTGATACTGTTATGCTTGCAGACAGGAACCTAGCCTAACTGTCCTCTGAGAGGCTCTACCCAGCATCTGACTGAAAAGATGCAGATATCTACAGAGAAACATTAGATGGAGCTGGGAAGTCTTATGGAAGAGTTGGGGAAGGACTGGGGGACTGGAGGGTATAGGGACTCCACAGGAAGACCAACCTAGTCAACTAACCTTAACCCATGGGGACTCCCAAAGAGTGAATCATTAACCAAAGAGTGAGCATGAGTTGGACCTAGGCCCTCTGCACATATGTAGCAGATAGGCAGCTTGGTGATGTGAGTCCCCCAACAACTGTACTGGGGACTGTCCCTGATCCTGTCTGTGGATCATGTTCCCCTAACAAGGCTAGTCAGTCCTCAATGGGAAAGGATTGCCTGGTACTACAGCGACTTGATGTGCCAGAGTGGGTTGGTACTCAGGGGGGCCTCTTCCTTCTCAGAGGACAAGGGAAGAGGCTGGGGAAGAAACTATATGAGGAAGGAGACTGGGAGTAGACAGGGCTTTGATCATAATGTAAGTGAATAAATAAAATAATTAACAGGGAGAAAAAAGGAATTTGCCTTACTAGATTCTGGCAAGAAACCTAAAGCTATCTATGAACCTATCCAATAGGATCTTTCAGTCTGGCCCTACCAAAAAGTCCTTAGAATCTTGCCTTCCACCCAAATATCTCTAGGCCTCCCCTAAATTGCCCAATGATACAAAGAGTTCTTAACGCAATGCCTTTAATTTCCTTGGGTTGCTGTAGCAAATTGCCCTAGTCTGGATATTAATAGATATTGATGTTTCCAAAATAGATTTATTCTATTACAGTTCTAAAGGCTAGAAGGAAAAAAGTATTGTGACTACAGGGCCATTCTATCTGAAGGCTCCAAGAAAGACTCCTTCCCTGCCCCTTTCAGATCTGTGATTGCCAACGAGGCCAGGCTCCATCACTTTAATTTCCATCTTTATCTTCATTCAGATAGTTGGCTGCCCTTCCTCTATGTGCCTATGCCTGCCCAGGTCTCCCTCTTCTCATAAATGCCAGTCACTGGGATCACACTCCTTTCTAATCCAAGATGGCGTCATCTTAGTTTTATCACATCCACAAACACCGAAGTAAAGCCACATTGTCAGAAGGCTCTTTATATCACTTTTTTTTAATTTATTTTATTACATGTAAGTACACTGTAGCTGTCCTCAGACACTCCAGAAGAGGGAGCCAGATCTCGTTATGGATGGTTGTGAGCCACTATGTGGTTGCTGGGATTTGAACTTATTACCTTCGGAAGAGCAGTCGGGTGCTGTTACCCGCTGAGCCATCTCACCAGCCCCTCTTTATATCACTTTTAAAGACACAATTTAACCCAAAGCCATTCATTCCCAAATGGTAAGTATTGTACATCTGAAAACATACCCAAAAATGGCATTATAAATATATTTTACCTCCCTGACCTTCTCTGTGGAGCTGGAATGATATCCTCCTATATTTTTCAAAGAGTTACAGCCACCTCTTTCTCTACTACTCCCTTTCCATACCTGATAAGTTATTTCTCCATGCATGAAATAAATTCAAGCCAGATTAATATACATATATGTATGTATTATATATGTGTGTGTATTAATATACATATGTGTATATATGTGTATGCATATATATGTATATATACTATGTGTATATATACATACATATATATA
>LR750517.1:0-168587 GCA_902729485.2 Mus minutoides | reverse complement strand
GGGAAGTTCAAGATGAAAGGCAGGGTATTCCAGATAGGGACTAAAGGATGCTGGGAGAATCTGGAGGCCAGATCTGTTTTGATATATGAAATATGCACCTCAGCCCCTTGTCCAAAATCAATCACTCCTGCTTTTCTTTTCTCTTTTTTTTCTCCTTCCCTATACAAATATATAGGGATATATTAATGGAGGGAAGATCAGCATTCCAAGTACTTCCCTGGCCACATAGTGAGTTCAAGGCCAGCCTGGGAAATGTGAGATTTTGTGTCAAAACTAAACAAATAAATAAAAATAAACTAATAAGGTGAAAATCAGACACTCAAAATTTAGACTCAGACACAATGGTCTGTAAAACTCACAATATAAAGCACAAGGAGGTAAATGCCACAAGAAAGCCTTGGGGATAGTGGGACCAAAGACAAAGAGAACAGACCAATTTCTGCTGGGAAAACTCAAACAAGGCATTTGAGTTCAACTTTCTCAAAAAAAAAAAAAAAGTGTAGGAGTTGGATTTTCAGAAATGTTTTCAGAGAGATTTCTCAGTTGTGCTACCAAAAAGGCAGAGGAAGATGAACTCCCAGCATAAGCATACCTATCTCTTTGCTACAAATACGTCTGAGAAACTTTAACACCAAAAACTGTGGCAGCCAAACGAGCACCTGACTCCAACAGCAGCCACAGTCGGCAGCCACCATCGCTCAGCCACTTTTTCCTTCTAACGTGCTTTTTCTGTTTTGTATCTTTGAACTTTTTCTTTAATGGTCATGCATTTTTTTCTTTTCTTTTATTAGATTTTTTTAAATTTACATTTCAAATGTTATCCCCATTCCAGGTCTTCCCGCCAGAAACCCCCTATCCCAACTTGCCTCTCTATGAGGGTGCTCCCCCACCCACTCCAGCTTTCCAGCCCTGGCCTTCCCCTACACTGGGTCATCAAACCCCCTCAGGCCCAGGGGCCACTCCTCCCACTGATGTCCAGCAAGGCCATCTTCTGTCACATATGCAGCCGGAGTCATAGGACCCTTTACTCTTGCTTGGTGGTTCAGACCCTGGAAGCTCAGGTAGATTTGGCCAGTTGACCCTGTTGTCCCCCCCCCCCCATGGGGCTACAAACCGCCTCCGCTCCTTCAGTTCCTTCTCCAACTCCTCCACCAGGGATCCTGCGCTCAGTTCAAATGCATTATTTTTAATGAGAAAAAAAATTGTATTTGTTCAAATTGTTTCCAAATTATTGTGACATAAAAGGAGCCAGTTAATCTTCTGAGATAAAGAATTGTAACTTAGCCCAACTGTGTTGTGACAGCAGTGGAGAGGCCCCAGCCACTGATGGTCCCCAGTTTTGTTTTCCAGCTTCCTGGAAGTCTGCAACTTGAGTTTTTCCTTTAGATAAGCATCAACTGCCCTCTGCTGGCAACTCAAAAGTCACTAAATGCAAGGGTTTGCCTTTCCTGTCTCCCAAGACAAAATGATTTTTAAAAGTTCTAAAAATCAAATGTAAAATCATTCTTCCTGTCTTAAAAGCATTAGTTATGTGCTGTAACCTGTTCTCACCTTCTTTCTGCACATCCCCACATCAGAGGGAAATGTCTACACATTCACTGCCCTTCTGGCTCTGTAGGTCTTCAGCTGCAACTTCAGACTGTGACCCAGACAGGAGAAAAGGCTGGGGCCCACAGTTTGTAAGGAAGGTTTTGTTTGGTTTGTAAGGTGCAGGGTATCAACGGTGAACTACTGCAGAGTGACTGGTGTCAGGGAAGGGGTTTGAAGTCAGAAATCAATCAAACGGGCTAAATTCTCAACCTCAACACTGCTGGCTTTCAAGTGAGTGGTACTTGACTGTGGGGATGTCCTAAGTAGTGCAGTATATCTCTATGCATCCCTGACTTCTACCCCCTCAGTGATGTCAGCCAAACATACCTCTGGGCATTGCCAAATACCCCTCTACCATAGAGGAGTGTGTGTGTGTGTGTGTGTGTGTGTGTGTGTGTGTGTGTGTGTTTGTATGTGTATGTGTATGTGTGTATGTGTGTCTGTCTGTCTGTGTGTCTATGTGTGTGTCTGTGTGTGTGTGTCTCTGTGTGTGTGTGTGTGTGTGTGTCTGTCTGCCTGTCTGTGTCTGTCTGTGTGAGTGTCTGTGTGTGTCCTACATGTGTATTTGTGTTTATGTGTGCATGAGCACACACACATGGAAGACAGAAAAGTCATCATATTTCCTCCTCTATCACTCTCCATTTGTCCTTTTGAGACAGGGTCTCTCCCTGAACCTTGGGTTCAAGTTTCCTCAGTGAACCCCAGTGATTGATCCTCCTGTGTCTGCTTGCCTCAGAACTGGGGTCATGCGTCTGGGTGGCATACTTGATTCATTGCCTGGATTCTGGAGTCCCAACTTTCATCTTCATTTCTCAGCAAGTGCTCTTAATAATTGAACCACCTCTACAATCAGGGATCTGCATCGCCAGACCCGCCTTCATTTTCCTCTTAAATCATCAATCTTTGCTGTTGTTGTTTTTGGCAGTGGTGGGGAGATGGAAGGTAGTAGCAGTGATAGTGGTAGTGGCAATGGCAGTGGTGGTGGCAGTGGTAGCAGTGGTGATGTTTCTGGGTTGTCCCTGGTGCACATAATGCACCCTGTCTCCTATATCCCAGGCTGACTTGACGGTTAACATGACAATCAGTGATTTTCTTGAACTTCTGATCATCTTACCTCCATTGTCTAAGCACTGGGATTCAGACATGTCTGCATAACCCACTTATGTGATATTAGGGATGGAACTTAGGACTTCCTGAATGATAAGCAAGCACTCTCCCAGTTAAGCCACATCCCCAGCCTTGTGTGGTTATTGGTTTGTTAGTTATTTGGTTTTTTTGAGACATAATCTTGTTGTGTCACCAAGACCAGCCTTGAACTTGACATTTCCCTGCTTTGACCTCCTCAGTACTAGGATTCCATATGTGTGGCACTGTGCACAGCTTAAACCAGCTAGTTTAAACATCAACCATCCAGTGCACAAATATACAAGTGTGGCAAGAACAACCGCCACAAGCTGACATCAAGCGTGTATCAAAGCTGGTAACATTGCTCATCGGGTCTAGGCACTTGCTGCCAAGACAAACAGCTTGAGTTTGTTACCTGGAACCTACATAAAAGAAGAAAAGAACCAATTCCTGTAATTGTCCTATGATGTAAAAGTAACTTTTATTTGCCAGCTGTAATTGTCATCTTGGAGGCTTACTGATGAATAAGCTCACCCTTTCTGGCTCTTTCTTAACTCTGGCTGGCTAGTTCAAATCAGCTGTTCTGGCTCAAAACTCTGCTCCAAACTGAGTGATTCAAATTGGCTTCTCTCGGCTATTCTCTGAATTGCTCTGCTTGGAAAAACTGCCTCTGAATTCCACCAGCTAAATTGCCCTGACTGCACCAACTGCATGAACTCAACTCAGCTGCACTCACTGAACTGCCTTCAATCCTGACTCACTTTGTGCGACTCTCTATCCTACTTCTGACTCATTCTTTCAAATCATTCTACTTTGTCTGCACCTCAATTAGACATCACTTTCAAATATGGCTGCTTCCTTCTTCAAACTAACTTTGCCTTCATTGTTTGAGATTAAAGGTGTATACTAAGGGCATGTCTATATCCCTTCCAGAAGGATTAAAGGTGTGTCATTCCAGCTGAATCACATAGACTTAGGTTATTTAATGTGATCCCTTGCCAGAGCAAACCATGTTGCTGGACTAAAATTTCTTTACACTCTGGAATCCACATGGGTACACACACATACATACACAAACACACACACACACACACACACACACACACACACACACTAAATAAATGCCAAAAATTCAAAAGTTTTTAACTTATATCTTTCAAGATCATTGTCCGTGGAGTTAACCAAAACATATGAAGCAGCCATCATGAATAAGGCAGTGTACTGAGCACCCTCACAAGGAACTACAAATGAGACCCTGAGAATGGATGGCAAGAAGCAGAGCAAGCAGAACACACATAACCTGCAGAAATGAATCATAAGGTTGGGATGAAGTACCTCAAGGAAGGATGACAACAGCTCCTCAACCTTTAATTCCCATTTTTATAATCAAAAAAGAAAAAGAAAAACCTCTGACAACCTCTCTTTCTTCTCTTCTTCATCTTCTTTTCTTGTCTCCTTCCTTCTTTATATCTTTATTTATTATTTACTATTTATTTGTTTGTTTGTTTATTTATTTATTTATTTTTGCATTTGACATCAAAATTTATTTGGGGCCTGGGATGGGTATGGTCACACACACCTTTAATTCCAGAACTCAGAAGTCAAGGGCAGACCATTCTCTGAGTTTGAGGTCAACCTGGTCTACACAGTGAGTTCAGACCCATGAGGGCTACATTATGAGACACAGTCTCAAAAATTATGTTCCTTTGGACACCTATGATCCCAAGTTTGAGAGGCTAAGGCAGGAAGATTTTGAGTTGAAGGAAACGCTAGGCTATGTATTAAAAACTTGTCTCAGAAAAACATTTTTTTAAATGTTTTAAAAAACATTCTGGTCGGCGCCAGCTCCAGGTCACCTTGGGCACAAACTCGGCAGACAGCCTCATGGTCTCCAGAGGACTCTTCACGCGATCTTAGGATCACTGGTGAGTGGAACACAACATTGGTTCCAATCCAATCGCGCCAGGCCTGAGCCAGAAGCAGGAAAGCAGAAAACCCGCCTGACCAGGGGCACAAGTCTCTGCCAGTTGGCGCCAGCTCCTTGGCCTAGGGCCTGAACTCAGCGGATGGTCCCACAGTCCCTAGAGGACTCCCCACTCTATCTTAGAATCACTGGTGAGTGGAACACAACATCTCGTATGGATTTTTGCATAGTGTGCCTTCACAAGTGGAATGGGTTAAAGCAGTTTGTGTTATTGTTATGTCAATAGAATCTAAGTCTCCAAATGCTCATCCACTGTTCTATTTATTTATGCATCTCTATTCCCCGCTGAATATTCCTTGACATGTTTGTATGTGCTAACTGCAGGTGCTTAATGAATGTTTGATGAAGAAATGAAAGAGTGTTCTTCTAAACACTGTGTTAGGATTCCCTGCCTTTCTAACTGGGCTCGTCCTGTTCCCTTCAGACAGCTGTAAGAGTTGTTTAAATGTGAGTCAAACTGTACCACTTTCTGAGGGAGTTCATGCACACTAAAAAGTCATTTTAAAGCTTATTGGTGCTGTTGCTAGTGTTTAATCCCAGCACTCAGAAAGCAGAGACAGGGCCTGGAGAGAGGGCTTGGAGACTAAGAGCACTGACTGCTCTTCCAGAGGTCTTGAGTTTAATTCCCAGCAACCACATGGTGGATCTGTAATGGGATCTGATGTCCTCTTCTGGTATGTCTGAAGATAGCAACTGTGTACTCAAATAAATAAAATAAATAAAATTTTTTTAGGAAGGAAGGAAGGAAGGAAGGAAGGAAGGGAGGGANGAAGAGAAGAGAAGAGAAGAGAAGAGAAGAGAAGAGAAGAAAAAGAAAGCAGAGGCAACTGTATCTCTGAGTTCCAGGCCAGCCTAGTCTACAGAGTGAGTTCCAGCACAGCCAGAGCTGCACAGAGAAAGCCTGTCTTGAAAAATAATAATAAGATAATAAAAAATAAAGTCATTTTAAAGTTAAATTCAATTAATACAAAAAATGCACTTTGCCCACAGAGATGGCAGGAACTTTCCCTTTTACACCGAATGGATTAAGGAGAAAATGTTACCTTCCCTCCCTTTAAAGACAGAAATTGACAAGAGTTAAAAAAACATTAAACCTCATTGAAAGGAATCCAGGAGCTTAATGCAGTGGCTCATGCCTATAACCACATCTCTCGGAAGTGTGGGAATCATTGCATGATTTGAGATCCAGACCAGGCAGGATGACAAGGCATCCTGCTTCAAAGACACAAAAAGTGAAAAGAAAGAATACAGGATTCTACTGAAGTTTGTGTAACATAAAAAGAATCACCACAAACAAGGCAAACAGTGATTCCAAAATGCATCATGTAAAGACATTTTGGTTCAATTTCCTATAGAAAAATCCACAAGAAAACAATTGGCCACCAGGGGGTACTGTATCAAAGTCCAACGGAAAAGTCTGCTGGTGCAATAAAGCACATGAGCTGGAGACCTACAGCGGTCTCAAGGCCGCAAGGTGTCAATCGATTTTGGAACTAACTATATGTAAACCACCACCTTCCAGGGAAAAGCTCTGCATGGAGATTGTGTGGAGAGGCACCAATTCTTAAAAACAATCACATGGGCTCAACGACATCTGAGCCTGCAATGGTTTTGGCTACAATCTCATACTCTCTCATTAGTGATCTCCTATTCTTACATCTGCTGGTGACTATAGAAATTTACATATTCTTTTTCGTTTGTTTGTTTGTTTGTGTTTGTTTGTTTGTTTGTTTGGTCTGTTTGTTTGTTTCCAAGACAGGGTTTCTCTATGTAACCCTGGCTGTCCTGGAACTCATTCTGTAGACCAGGCTGGCCTCGAACTCAGAAATCCGCCTGCCTCTGCCTACCAAGTGCTGGGATTAAAGGCGTGCACCACCACTGCCAGGCTGAAATTTGCAAATTCTTAACAAACATTTTCCACTTCCCTTATGTACACTGATAATAAGCAAATCAGGCATATTAGAACATGTGAGGATGTTACATTCAATTTAGCAGTTGATAACACTAAAAGAACATTTCTAAGTTCCTTAGGAACACATCCATCCTTTAGTTACCATGTAGAATTCCTGTAACTTGTCTGGCTTCTGTAAGCCTTGTTTACTTTCACTCAGAAGCCCTGAAATTTTTCTTGACAGATGCTAAGCTGGTCACCTCATCATAAACCAAATACAAAGCCAGTACTTCTTGGCAGGAAAGACTGCATGGGACAAGGTAGAGATCTGCCTGCCAACCAATCAGCCACCAACTACGTGTCCCTGCATGTCCCCAGCTTCAGAGAGAAACTAGGACTGGAACAGAGGATTTTGTGTTTTATGTTTAAATGAACTTCTGAAACGGAAAGAATATCTTCCAATATCTTGGTTCTAAGGAAATGATAAGAGGTTCTATTTGGTTCCCCCAATTCTATACCTTCTCCAGGGAACAAGGTCTCTCATCAATCACAAGTGAGCTAATGTTCCAGTGCAAGCTGTGTACCCAAAGTGGGTCTCGGGGTTACAGTGTGAAGCCAAACAATGGATCAAATGAAATGTTGATTTTTATCAGGAAACAAAAAAACTGAGTTGAGGCCATACAGCCCAGCATGGCTGCACAAGCAAGAGGCTCCTGGAATCTCCATATTATGCCGTCCTTAGCAAGTGGTCACAAAGCAGCCAGGAACCTTCTGCCATTGTATCCTTGCTGTAGATGGTAAAAGAGAGAAAGAGTCCATGCTATCTAAGTTGGTCGCTTTTCTTGGGAGAAATCACAACTTCTCTGGATGAAATTTTCACTTATATTTCAATTGGTAAAACTATCTATGTAACCTTGAAGGAAGCCCAGTCAGTAGTTAAAGACATATCTCTCCTTTAAGCCACATGGGATAGATAATAAAAACAAAGGAAAGTCTTTGGAAATTGAATAAGCTGTGTGTCACAGGGAGGGGAAATAGGATGCAGGGGACCTCATGATAGTCAATAGAACACACAGATGAGCCTCTGAGTCAACAACTTTGCATCACTGTGACCTTAAAACTTAAAAGAGGAAATGCATTTTGTTTGTTTATTTTGGCTCATGGTTTGGGGGATTTCAGTACATCAGTGATGGAAAAGCCTGGTACAGCTACCAGTGAGAGGGTGAGGCAAAAATGTTCCCATCCAAGAAAAGCAGAGAGCAGAGAAAGGTCCTTGAGCCTGGGTTGGAGAGATGGCTCAGCAGTAAAGAGCGTTGACTGGTCCTGAAGGTCCTGAGTTCAAATCTCAGCAACCACATGGCTCACAACCATCCATAATGAGATCTGATACCCTCTTTTGGTATATCTGAAGACAGCTACAGTGTACTTAGATACAATAATAAAATCTTTAAAAAAAAAAAAAAAAGGAAAAAAGCTAAAGCTGGTAAGGAGCATAACACTACAGTGGCACTAACTAGCCCTGGTGGAGGGGAAGCTGCCCCAGCATTCTTATTGTGTTTCCTCGGGTGACTTCCACAGGAAGCATTCAGTCACCAGGAACAATAGCCTTATTTTAAAATTCTATAACACTGATGTAAATGGTACAGTCCAGAAAATCAGTATCAACTCAGATCATTAAGGGAGGACAAAATTCTGTTGTCCTGGAAACAGATCTCTTCGAATGTACCATCATGTATTCACTGGGTATTATGACCATTAACTCCCAGTATCTTGGACACCTCCCAGATATAGGTGCTGTGAAGTAGGGGCTGTGACATTTAGGCTATACTGCGCTCTTCCTTGTATACTTAAAAAGGGTTGTTTTTTTTTCTTAAACTGTACTAAAAAAAGCCAATGCCTGCTGCTTAGAGGACAAAGCTTTTCAGCAGGTAGTAATATTTTTTTTTTTTCTCTGAACCCGTCTTGGGTGAGCTGAAACAAAAACCAATTAGCCTCCAAGATCAAAATCTTCAGATGCTTCAAGAACTGTTTTAACTAGGTTTTAGAAATGTGGACTACCATTCTACCAGCCTCCCTGCTGGTGTGGGATATAGCCAAATTTAAAACATCACCAAGTAATAGAAAATTGCTCAACTCTTTCTCTTATTTTCTATTTATAATCATTATACTCACTTTGGGGTGAGCCTCAGACAGTTTTTAATGGAATGCCCCATAGCTCATTTTGGATCATTTTTTCTCACCCTCTTTATTGACCTCCATCTCATTACCTCATTCTCTTGGAACCCTGAAACTCAATCCCATAAATACAATAAAAATTCAAACTGACCCCATTTGGAGTGAGGTCCTATTGTTAAACATGCTCTTTGATTATATCATGACTCAAACATTTCTGGTCAGCTTTGTAGTGTAATGAGGGAATAGATCTCAGGATCTTGGTGTTACTGTGGTCACAGGGATCCATTCAAGCTGTAAATGTCCTTCCCACACTTGAGTTGATTGCTGCTCTAAACCTGCCTGGTCTTTGGGGTGAACTGTCCTACCACATCTCATCACCTGACCCAGTCCTGACCCATTTAGTGTCTATAAGCAGTAACCAAGAATGAGTCTGCTTCCACCCCAAGAACCATCTATTTTGAGGTCTCAGAAGCCAATTCTCTGCAGAAAGGTGGTCTCTGCCTTAGTATGAGACCTTAGCTGTTTGAAAAAAAAGGGGGGAGGGGGAGAAGATCATGTCAAGACAAATGCATAGAGATAGACGTTTTAAGAAAGTCAATCAGGGTCGGCACGGCCGGGAGGTAACGGCGGACTCGCGCGATTGGTGGATCCATTTAATTCAAGAAAATGGAGACCGAACAGCCAGAAGAAACCTTCCCCAACACTGAAACCAATGGTGAATTTGGTAAACGTCCTGCAGAAGATATGGAAGAGGAGCAAGCCTTTAAAAGATCTAGAAATACTGATGAGATGGTTGAATTGCGCATTTTGCTTCAGAGCAAGAATGCTGGAGCAGTGATTGGAAAAGGAGGCAAGAATATTAAGGCTCTCTATACAGACTACAATGCCAGTGTTTCAGTCCCAGGCAGCAGTGGCCCCGAGCGCATACTGAGTATCAGTGCTGATATTGAGACGATTGGAGAAATTCTGAAGAAAATCATCTCTACCTTGGAAGAGGGCCTGCAGTTGCCATCACCCACTGCAACCAGCCAGCTCCCGCTCGAATCTGATGCTGTGGAATGCTTAAATTACCAACATTATAAAGGAAGTGACTTTGATTGCGAGTTGAGACTGTTGATTCATCAGAGTCTGACAGGAGGAATAATTGGTGTTAAAGGTGCTAAAATCAAAGAACTTCGAGAAAACACTCAGACAACAATCAAGCTTTTCCAGGAGTGCTGCCCTCACTCTACTGACAGAGTTGTTCTTATTGGAGGAAAACCTGATAGGGTTGTAGAATGCATCAAGATCATCCTTGACCTTATATCTGAGTCTCCCATCAAAGGACGTGCACAACCTTATGATCCCAACTTTTATGATGAGACCTATGATTATTGTGGTTTTACAATAATGTTTGATGATCGCCGAGGACGGCCTGTGGGATTCCCCTTGAGGGAAAGAGGTGATTTTGACAGAATGCCTCCTGGTCGGGGTGGGCGTCCCATGCCTCCTTCTAGAAGAGATTATGACGATACGAGCCCTTGTCGAAGACTTCCTTCACCTCCTCCTGGTCCAGCAGAGCCCGGAATCTTCCTCTTCCTCCTCCACTACCACCCAGAGGGGGCGATCTAATGGCTTATGACAGAAGAGGAAGGCCTGGAGACCGCTATGATAGCATGGTTGGGTTCAGTGCTGATGAAACTTGGGACTCTGCAATTGACACATGGAGCCCATCAGAATGGCAAATGGCTTATGAACCACAGGGTGGTTCTGGATATGACTATTCTTATGCAGGGGATAGTGGCTCATATGGTGATCTTGACAGACCTATTATCACTACACAAGTAACTATTCCCAAAGATTTGGCTGGATCTATTATTGGCAAAGGTGGTCAGCGGATTAAACAAATGCGTCATGAGTCTGGAGCATCTATCAAAATTGACGAACCTTTAGAAGGATCTGAAGATCGGATCATTACCATTACAGGAACACAGGACCAGATACAGAACGCACAGTATTTGCTGCAGAACAGTGTGAAGCAGTATGCAGATGTTGAAGGATTCTAATGCAAGATATTTTTTCTTTTTTATAGTGTGAAACAGTATTCTGGAAAGTTTTTCTAAGACTAGTGAAGTACTGAAGGAGTCCTGCATTTTTTTTAATCTGCTTCTGTTTAAAAAGCCAACATTCCTCTGCTTCATAGGTGTTCTGCATTTGAGGTATAGTGAAATCTTTGCTGTTCACCAGATGTAATGTTTTAGTTCCTTACAAACAGGGTTGGGGGAGGGCATGCAAAAACTAACATTGAAATTTTGAAACAGCAGCAGAGTGAGTGACTTTTATTTTTTGTTCATTGTTGGTGGTTTAAAAAAAAAATTCCCCCCCATGTAATTATTGTGAACACCTTGCTTTGTGGTCACTGTAACATTGGGGGGTGGGACAGGGAGGAAAGTAATAGTCCACATGTCCCTGGCATTTGTTCAGAGCAGTGTGCAGAATGTAATGCTCTTTTGTAAGAAACGTTTTATGATTTTTAAAATAAATTTAGTGAATCTAAAAAGAAAAGAAAAGAAAGTCAATCAGGAAATAGCAAAAACTGACCCATGAGACTTGATATAATTAAAAGTATCTGCACAGCAGAGCAGAGGGGACAGCTCTTAGTGGTGACCTATCCTGACTCAACTTTCTACAGCACACTCCCACCTCCTGTCCTTCTCACCCTCCTCCCCCCTGTCCTTCTCACCCTCCCCTACCCCAACCTCACCCTCCTATGCCTGTCCTTCTCATCCTCCCCTCTCTCATCTCCACCCTCCCATGCCCATTTTTCTCACCTTCCCATATCCTTCAGCAGGATAGCACCTCTTCCTTGCTACCTGTTCTTTTTCAACTATACTTTCATTCTTTTTTTAGATTTACTTATTATGTGTCAATGGCTTGTGTTCATGTATGTATGTGTAACTCATGTATATCTGGTGTCCATGGAGTTCAAAGAGAGCATCAGATCCCTTGGAACTGGGGTTATAGATGGTAGTGCTGCCATATGGGAACTGAGAACTGAATGCAAATCCTCTGCAAGAGCAGTAAGTGCTTTTAATCACTGAGCCAACTCTTCAGCCCCTACGGTACTTTTTAATTTTTAAGTTGATCCTGAATTCAAGCTAAATGACCCATCCCCTAAGTCTTTCTCAAATATCTTCCTCAAGCTTCTAGAAGGAGAAATCTTCACATTCTATCCCTGTGTATGACCCAAAACAATTGAGCACATGTACTCCCTGCAGGCAAGCAGGTTCTCAGAGTGAAGGCAATGGGAGGGTCTCTTCTCCTCTTTCCCAATTCCTCCTTAAACTCACACCAAAGGAGAGGTAACATGTTGAGGAAAGTGCCTTCCTCCTCAAAATCAAAGGAGTTGGAGAAAACATTCCCTCTAACACTGAATCATATGATTTCAGGAACAAGAACTATGAAGAACTTACAGTGAGGACCTGAGACAGATGGAAGAAACTAGAGAGATGGCTCAGTGGGCAAAGTGCTTGCCATGCAAACATGAGGATCTGAGTTTGGATCTTCAGTATGAACATAAAAGTTTATTCATAGAGGTACATATTTGTAATCCCTGCACTGGCTGGCAAAAAGGAACCCCTCACAGAAGATCCCAGAGCTCATTGGCCAGCTGGTCTAGTTGATTGTGTACCAATGTTGACCTCACAGAGACAAAAATATAGTACACACAGGAAGGAAACAGTAAAGTAAGAAAGAAAAGAGGAAAGATAGAAAGGGAGAAAGAGAGAAATAGAGAAGAGTGGCCACAGATACAAGAGAGTGGGGAAGGCTTGTGTTTCTTCAATGAAATGCTCAAAGAAGGCCTCACCTGAGATGCATTTGTGCAAGTCAGTGAGTAGGAAGGACATTCGGACTGAAGGAAAAATAGAGAGACAATATCTCCAAAAAAAAAGTGAATTAATTATGTGGGACTGAGACTTTAAATGGTCACTAAGGCTGGAGCTATTGTTGAGTAATGCCCTTATTAAAGATACCCACACCATAGTTCCTAAGACCTAGAATGTTACCTTAACAGGAACTTTGCAGATATGGTCAAATTCAGAATCTTAAAATGGAGTAATTATCCTGAATTATCTATCTGGACGTAACAAACACACATGTCCTTACAAAATGGAGACAGAAGAGTCATAGAGAGTAAAGGCTCTACATTGTTAACTTTGAAGAGGGAAGATGGATTTGTGAGCTAAAGAATATTTATGGCCTTCAATAACTAGAAATGGCAACTGGAGCCTCCACAAAGTACGCAGCTCTATGTTGATCTTAACACTTCTGACCTTGAAGACTGAACAGGAATAGGGTTGCTAAAGTCTGTGATAATTCATTCCAGCAGCAATACAAAACTAATACAAGCCAAGTGAATAAGAGAGTGAAAAAGACAGGGTCCAAGAGTTTGTTGAGGACCTGCTCATGCCTTGTAAGTCATGACCCAGAGTTTGGGTTCCTTGCTGATAGCTCTGGGGAGCCTTAGATTTAAGTAGATGAGTAATAGTTTTTCCATGTATTTCAAACATTGTCCTGGCTCCTACAGTGAGAAATGATGAGAACAAGAGACCAGGCAGGGAGCTGCTGTCATAGAAAAACCAGGGCAAAAAAGCAGTCAGCTTTGGGGTTGTCTTTTACAGACCAAAAAATGATAATACATTTGGTAGATTGGCTGTGAACTTTAAAGAACAATGACTTTAAAAGGATACTAAGATCTTTAAGCAGACACAATGCTTAAAAATGATAGGTATCAGTGTTCATAACAAGAGAGAACGGCTTTGGTGTTGAGAAGAACCAATCTCTCAGGATTTATGGTACTATATGCTCCTTAGACTCTCAAGTGGAAATGGAAATTTAAGATATGGATATTTAAGTTTGGAGAGCAGAAGAGAAATTTAGGTTAGCAATTAAAATTTGGATCCCTGGCTCTATAGCCATGAGAAACTACTGATCAGAGGTGTAGGTGGAAGTGGAGGATTGAATTCTGGAATGTTCTTCCCTTTTAATGTGCTGCTAAAGGTGAAGGCATGCACAGGGGAAATGAAGTTGGTTCATCAGTGAGGAATAAGGAGATGAGTAACGTGGGTGTTTCAGAATCTAAAGGGAAAACACTGTTTCCAAGCAGAAAGAGTCCACTAAGGAACTCAGCACACAAAAGGAGTTGTTTCCATTCACGTGTTCAGACATCAAATCTATGAGTGACAGAGAGCTGAGTGAGTGGTAGTCACAACTTAACAAAGGAAATGATATATAATTCTCCCTAACAGATGCCAGCCTTATAACTGGGCACAGGATGGGTGAGACAGCTTAGCAGGTAGGGAGGGCATGTAAGGACAAGACTGATGATCTGAGTTCAGTCTCTGAAACCTACATGGTAGAAGAAGAGAACAAGTTGTCCTTTAACCTCCACATACATGCCCACATGATAGATGATAGATAGATAGATAGATAGATAGATAGATAGATAGATAGATAGATGTAAAAAATAAAATTTGATATTCTCCATTCTCCTCCACCTTTCCTCCCACCTTCAACAGAACTGTGGCTCTGGAACCATACATACCTGCAGGTCTGGAGCCATACAGTCTAAAGATACATATCAGAGGGCTGCTACACCAGGACCATGGAGGTCTACCCACCTCCAAATACCTACTACAACAAGAACATCCAAGGACCAAAACAATCCAGATGGTTAAAGGCCCTTAGAAAAGCATAATCAACAAAAGCCATGGCAATATGACACCTCCAAAGCACAGCTACCCCACTACAGCAACCCCTTGATATCCTAGAACAACTGAAACACAAGAAGATGACCTTGTGACAGGATTTTCCCTTTCCAATCACACAAGGAACAGGAAAAGGGAGACACGGAAAAGGGAGGTGAGATAAGAGTTGCAGAGATGGGGAGAGTCTCGGGGAGAGAGGGAGACCAAGATGGAAGCGAATGAACAGGAAGAAGAAGCTGAACCATCATGGCTTTAATTAGCCACAAGCAGTTATGATATTTAAGGATACAATAATTGGGGTATTTGTCTACTCTAGGTAGGCAGCTTTTTTATTGTTAACAATTGGTTCTGAAATTATTATATTGGCACCTTGTGAATTGAGAATTTATTGATACATAAATCTGTTTGGTTAATTATAAGCTTCTAGAGTTTTGTTTCTACCAGGTTGATAGGTGTTGTCACAGCTGACTCTGCGGTGGATGGTCACTTTGGGGACTAGCTAGAGAATTGCCAGCATAGCAGTCCAGCCCACCAGAGAGCTGGCCTGCAGAGAGCAGCTGGAGCACAGAGAGTTAAAAATCAGTTAGAAACAAAGAAAACAATACAAAGAATAAAACAAAAACAAAAACAAGAGCTGGTTCTTTGAAAAAATCAACAAGATAGACAAACCCTTATCCAAACTAACCAAAAGACTGAGAGACAGTATCCAAATTAACAAAATCAGAAATGAAAAGGGAGAGATAACAGACACTGAGGAAATTCAAAGAATCATTAGGTCTTACTTCAAAAGCTTGTACTCCACAAAATTGAACAAATCTTTATTATATGGATGATTTTCTAGATAGATACCACTTACCAAAGTTAAATTAAGATCTAAAGAAATAGAAGCAGTCATTAATGATCTCCCAATCAAAAGAAGTCCAAGGCCAAATGGTTTTAGTGTAGAATTCTACCAGACTTTCAAAGAACTAATACCAATACTCTTCAAACTAGTCCACAAAATACAGACAGAAGGATCACTGCCAAAGTCATTCTATGAGACCACAGTCACCCTGATACCTAAACCACACAAAGACTCAACTAAGAAAGAGAACTTAAGTTGTAGGTTGCCCTGATACTGTTTGTATTTTGATGTTAATTCTGCTTCCTCAAAAAGCCCACACACACACAATGACCAGGAGTAGATCTCAGTACTCAGGTGATCTCACTGAAAATTCTCCCCATTCTGGCTTGTCAAATAAAGGCTAGAACTGATGGTTGAACTGTGGAAGGGAAAGGAGTGATGGGAGGTCTCAAGGAGGAAGAGGAGGTGGAAGGGAAATGGAGCAGAACCACATGGCCTGGAGAAACCGCAAGCAGCAAGGAGTCTCATAGCTGGGGAATAAATTAGTATAGTGATATATATGCCCAATCTAGGCATATAGCTTATAAATATAATAACTGAGTTGTTTGTTTTTATATGAACTTGTTGGGGTAAGAAATTGCTGCAACATTTGGCACACCAACATATTGCTTAGAACCCAAATAACCTGAAATAAAAGTTCGCCCCACCACCATCACCACCCAATAAATGGCTGGGGCTGCAATCCAGAGATATGGCAGTATGTGGATTGAAAGCTGAGTGGGTCTAAAGGTTCTTTGGAGAGCTGCTAAGAGGCTCTGTCCCCAAGCCCCAGGCAGACCGTGGCAGCACCCCAGCTGGAGCTGGGACTTGGGCAGTGCTGGTGTTGCATCATGGTTCCAGATTCCCGGACCCTAAAAGAAGGCACAAGGACGCTAGGGCTCAAGACCTTCACAACTGTGATTGGACAGCTGTAGAAACAGTAATTAACCTTCTAAAGCCTTCTCACAGGTATAGCGGGCTGATCTGGGCATCTTTGCCAGAGGGAACCTTCTGGTACTCACTTTCCTGGTATCAACCAAGTCTAAACAAGATGCAAACCAGCCAGACCAGCTCTACCAACTGGGATTAGCAAACCAACACTCAGGCTGCCAAACAAAGGCAGGACAGTCCAGAAGTGAACTGCAGTGTCCCGAGTCGAACAGCAGAGGAACACAAAGGTACAACAAGCTCCAGATCAGGTAACAAGATAATTTTTAGATACTTAAAGA
Source organism: Mus minutoides (assembly GCA_902729485.2). Classification (NCBI taxonomy): domain Eukaryota; kingdom Metazoa; phylum Chordata; class Mammalia; order Rodentia; family Muridae; genus Mus; species Mus minutoides. Next base: position 151,963 of record LR750517.1, on the reverse strand, counting down.
TGAGAAAGACAATAAATACCTTTTAGACTTTATGAGACGATATTTAGATGGTATGACAGGGATGGATTTAAATGAAATCAACACCTTGTCCAGTTATAATTATTACAATACTGAGTAGCTTGATTTACTATGTCTTCTCAAGAGATAGGGCCTTAGATTAAAAAAAAAGAAAAGAAGAATGCGAGCCTTAGAAAAAAGGATTAGAGGAAACATTGGAAAAGATGCTAGAGCAATAAAATTTGGAAGCAGAGTCTAGAGGATAATTTACTAAAACTAGGAAATCAAAATAAGGTAGAGGTTACAATATCAGAATTACAACATAATGAAACATGGAATAAAATCACGGAATCAGGCCTAAAGCAGAAGATACAGGAACTTATAGAGTGGCGTGAACAACAGAGAGAAAAGTTTACAACCTGGCAACATGGCCTAGAAATAACACCGGAACTAAAGATACAGGAATTTAAGGGTCGAGATAAGTGACAGAGAGAGAAAATGAAGATTGCAAAGAGCAGCTGGAAAGGATGCTAGAACAGAGGATGCAGAAATTCACAGATGAGCATGAGCAACAGAGACATAAACTTAAGACTTGGCAACTCAGCCTAGAGGAAACACTGGAACTTAGGTCCAGGGATAAGCAACGGAGAGAGGTAAATGGAGGTTGGAGACGGGACCTGGAAAAGACGCTAGAACAAAAAACTGCAAAAACTCACAGATCAGACTGAGAAGTAGAGAGAAAATAATGAGAATTGAGCGTAAGGCTTAGAGGAGAACCTTTTCAAATTAATCAAAATGAAATAAATAGCAGAATATCAGAATTACAATATAAATAAAAATTAAAATGTGGAAGCAGAACCTTGAACAGAGACTACAAAAACTTATGAAAAAGGAGGATCTTAAACTATCAATTAGGGAAAATACTCAGGTAGTGAAAGAAGACAAAACTAGAGAAAACCAACGAGAGGATGTTAGAAAACAAACTTTAACTGATTAGTATACAACAAAGACGACCAGACAATGATCATCCACCACGTTATCGGGAATTTGAATGGCAACCTGTGGATATTTTAGAACTGAGAAATTTTAAGGAAAATGTCACTAATTTTGGAATGCATTAACATTTGCAAAACAAATCCTGACTTCTTGGGCTATTAAAAATAGAACAATTCCCCAAGACTGAAAGGATATGGAGAAAGCAATACTAGAACCTGCATTGTAGAGGTGTAGAGAAGAGATGGTGTAGAGAAGAGATGAGGGAGATAGCATAACAAAATAGGGCTAGGGGTAGAGAGATTTCCAAATATCAACTGCTTGGTGGAAGGTTGCTTTGCTGAGATAGAAATACAGACACCAACCCACCACGAAACTTTCAACCCAAAATGTATCCTGTCTACAAGACATGCAGGCACATGGGATGGAGCAGAGACTGAGGGAATGGCCAATCAGTAACCAGCCCAACTTGAGACCCATCCCATGGGCAAGCACCAATCCCTGACACTGATACTCTGTTATGCTTGCAGACAGGAATCTAGAATGGCTGTCTACCTTCACTTCTCTTCTCCTCTTTCCTCCCCACAACTCCTCCCATGTCCCTCCCCTAATCCCTCTCAAGTTCATCAAATTCATGGATTTTTAAGGGTTTCTCTGTATAACCCTGGCTGTCCTGTAATTCACCCTATAGATCAAACTGTCCTCAAATTCAGAGATCCATCTACTTCTGCTAAGATTAAAGGTATATACCACCACTGCCACTTAGCCATCTCTTTTTCTTTTATTATTATAGCATATATATCTAAACACATAAATATATAAATAAAACCTGCTGAGCCCATTTGGTGTTGCTTGTGTGTATATGATAAAACTGGTGCCTAGACATTTCTTTGGCACATGAATTTAAGACTCAGCATATCTTTAAACTGTATTCTTTAATTCTTCATGGGCTTGGGCTCCATGGGAAAGCACTTGTATAACAAGCTTCGGACCCTGGGATCCATCCCTAGTACTAGTCCCACTCCAAGATGAGGAGTTAATCTTCAAGTTTTATCTTTTCAGATATTTTATGAGATTAGATTCTCGAGTTGGAAAGTTGTATCCCAGCCCCCGCAAAAAACAAATCAACAGCAAAACCAAATTTCCCAATGTGCATATGAGTGGAATGAGGGGGAAGAAAGAAGAGGGGAGAGAGGGAGGGAAAGGAGCTGACTCAGGTGTACTTGACGTGCTCCCAGGATTTGATCCAGGATATACATTATCTTCGTCAGGAAGATCACAAAAATATTCTGTGTCAGACTCAATTGTCGGCTACATTAACTTCCATCACTTGACTAAGATTGTGTCTACCAGGATTCTTTACTACATAACCTCAGTTCTCTCCCCAGAGATTTATATGTGCTTTTCAAGTAGCCAATCAGAAAGTGTGTAGGTATTCCTTACCTCAACAGTTGTTAAATTTCTTCATTTTCTTATTATAACCTATTGATCCAAAGTTTTTATTTTATTTTGTTTTGTTTTGTTTTGTTTTGTTTTATTAAGAATTTTAGGCAGGAGATTGGGGATTGTTTGGGGTTTTTGTTTTTGGTTTTTGGTTTTTGGTTTTGGATTTTGGTTTTGGTTTGTTTTGTTGTCCATTTGTTAGTTTATTTGAGACTGAGTTTCAATAAATCCAGAGACTCAGTATGGCCTCCAACTCACTTTACAGCCAACGATGACTCTGAATTTCTGATTCACCTCCTACCTCCCAAGTCCCAGATTACACCTTGAGACACTATAGCCAGTTATATGTAGTGCTCAGAGCCAAGCCCAGGATTTATGGAAGGAAAGATGACTCAGGGATTAGAAGTACCCATGCCTTTTTCAGAGGACCCTCAGTCATGATGCTCATAAGCTGTGACTCCAGAGGATGTGGTACCTCTGTTCTCTGGGGGCACCTGCACTCATTTGCACAAACCCACGTAGACACATAATTCCAAACTTCATGCATTATAGACAAACACCAACTGAGCTAAATCACCAACCCTCAAAGTTCTATCTTAGTTTATGAATTACAGTATATTACTATCAAGATGCCTTACATATGCATCCTTTTAATACATCAGAGGTTTTGCCTACTGTCTGCAAGGCTCTGGGTTCTATCTCTGGCATCAGAAGAAGAGAGAGAAAAAGAGTGAGAGAGGTGTCAGGCTCATCCTGCACTGTCTTTCCCCCATTTCTAAAATCAGCCACTTCTATTGGTCTTGAATCAGTTAAGTGAAGGATGGTTTTTAGGTCTTATCCATTTTTTGTGGAACTAAAGATCAAAACCAAGGCCTCATACCTCAAACTCTAGCCAAAGTAAATCTTTAGGCCTATAATCCCAGCAGCTGGAGGTAAAAGCAGAAGGATCAGGAGTTTAAGGTCGCCTTTAGCTATACTATTGATTCAAGCCAGCCTAGGATACAAGAAACTCTGTTCCAAAAAAAAATTTTTTTAAGTGTGCATATGTGCATGTGTGTGTGTGTGTGTGTGTGTGTGTGTGTGTGTGTGTGTGTGTGTGTCCACAGTTTATGCAGTGCTGCAGAATAGTACTCAAGCTTTGTATGTGCTGAGGAATTACTCTGCCAACTGAGCTAGATATCAATTCTCTATATATTTTTATATTTTCCAAAAGAACAAAGAAGCAGTAATAGCCCAAACTTCTTATCTCAGCATTTGGACATAGAAGCCAAAAGGTCATCACAAGTTCAGGCCAACCTGGTATTAATAGAAAGTTCTAAGCTGACCAGAGCTGCACAGCAAAGACCCTATCTCAAAAACAACAGCAAAAAAGAAAAATAGAAAAAAAAGGAAAGGAAGCAGGGGGGATGGACAATAAATTACAATTTCTACTCAACTCATTACACGCCTTATTTTAAATGTTATAGGATAAATGCCTAGATCATAGCAGGAACATACACTAATTATAGGTTCAAGTTTTCAAACGTTTGGGAGAACTTCTTAAACTGGGCCTATCTATATTTAAAATAATAGTAATGATTACAAAACAAAATGCATATATCTTATGAACCAGCAAGTCAAAATTAAGTCTTTAAAGGTTGCTGGGAAATACTAAAAGAGGGCAAGACTCCATCCAAATGCATATGGCATTTGAGAGAAAAAAAAAAATCAAATTAACCTGTAAGCCCCACCTGCCCAGGAACTAGGTAACTCTCTGGAATGCTGGGAATTATAGATCTTGGGAAATAACAAAGACTCATGGGAAAGTACAGTGGCCAATAGGTTTCTCCTTATAGGCTCCCTGTAACACATGATTCTCAGGTAGGGAATTCTTGCTTTACATTTGACCCAAAACGATGGAGTTGTTTTTTCTAGTGATTCGCAAGATTAACAAAGGGAGGCTATGTAGGCATAAAATGCAAATGCTTCTGGGAGAGGCCACATCACGGCCAGCACATGGGAATATGGGTCTGTAAAATAAACAGCAAACACCAGTCCAGAAATGGATGATACCTTAAACGATGATCTAAGTAAAACTTTGAGAAGTAGAACAAATGAAAGGCATGCCAGTGTCCCCAAAACAATAAAAGTGTATTTCTTTATTCCAAGCAGCTACCACCGCTGTCCCATGTCTTCAAATACAAATTAACATTTGAGTTTGTTTTTTGAAACAGTCTCACTATGCAACCCTGGCTGGTTTGGAACTCTCTATGTAGGCCAGGTTGGCCTGACACTCACAGAAATCCCCTGCCCTCAGACTCCCGGATGCTAGGATTAAAGACCTGCACCATCACCGTCCCAGACTGTCTTGTAGTGGTGGTGGTTGTGTCTGTTTTACACTGCCCATCATTTCTAGAAAGAAGTGATTGCAGCTCCAGCTGCCAGCGTGAGAGTTAAAGCCCGTTCAGGCAGTTGAATCTCTGAGGAAGACAGGGTACATGAGGGCCAATGCTATCCCTTCACACCTTTGGCTTATTAAGGTTGCTGGTGTTGCAAGCCTATTTCTTTCCCTCAATGAGGGCTCCATCTGGTGGGAGAAACGGGCAAAGTGAGGTGCCATTGGGGAAATGCAAATCCAAAGTTACTAAAATATACTAACCACATTCTGAGAACTCAAAGGCCACATGTTGCTAGTGGCTACAATTCCATAAAGTACAGACATAGAATCATAGAAAAGCATTGCCTGGGAAGCATTTCAGTTCCAAAGACTTTACAGGTGGCTTTTTGAAAGCTCAGATGCCTCAAAATGCATGAGCTCGAGAGATATCCTTTCCTATGAGAGGGAAGGATGCACAGTCATGAAAAGACTGGGAAGAAACTCCTGTCTCACATCCTGCCTTTGGTGGTCCTGGGAAGGGGAGAATAAAAGACTACAGAGGAATGATGGGATTGTTGTGATGGTGGTGGTTGTTTTGGTTTGCTTTTTCATTTTTATAGGACTGAATTAAATTTTTTTTAAGACCAAGAGAGGGAAACAGGATCCTGAAAAATGTAGGAGACATGGAAGAGGTTTTTTAACAGTGTCATAAATGCTGAGAAAAGTAGAGGTGGAACCGAGGCCAGAGTCTCAGAATGGGATGGGAAGGTGCAGGGGATAAGGGAGAAGAAAGGAGACAAGAAGGAGAAAGATAGAAAGTCACAGAAAGGAGATGCCCTATGGAAGTGTCTCATACAGTTTGCATGAGGAAAGGGAGGCACTGTCTTGCTGTGGTGTTTATCTCTATCAGCTTGATACAACCCAGAATCACATAGAGGAGAGCCTTGCCTATATTCAGCCTGTGAGACTAGTCTGAGGGAAACTGTTCTTCGGGAAACTGTTGTTTGTTTGTTTGTTTGTTTGTTTGTTTGTTTTATTGAGACAAGGACTCACTGTGTTGCTCTGTCTGCACCAAGCAAGCAAGCAAAGGAGGATGTGTGGATTCATTCCCCTGTGCTCTTGACTGTGGATATGATGGGACCAGCTGCCTCAAGCTCCTGCCCTGCAGGGATGGACTATGACCTGGAACTGTAAGCTAAATCCTTTCTCTCCAAGAGTCACTTTTTGTCAGGATGTTTCATCACAGCAGCAGACAAAAAGCTGAACACTAGAGTGCAAATGTAAGAGAGCCCGGGGGAAAAAAGCATTAGACAAACAAGTATTTTACTACAAAGTTTTAAAAATCGAAGTCAAAAATAACAACCCAAATTTCAAATATTAAGTACAGGCTGTTATAAACAGTGCAGTGAGACCATTATTTTCCTTGTCCAACTGTTCTCAGACCCATTCTATTGAGTTCCTTACATATGAGTTTATAAGAAATAACAGTAGTATACAGACCAGTCAAGAACAGACTTGGTATACAATTACACTTGAGGACTATTTACAACATGATAATTGTGGCATTTATGCTTTCTTAATTACTATTTATATTTCTATTTTCTATTGATAGAATCAAGACAACTTATAGAAAAAAGTTTGTTTGGGCTGTGTACAGTTTCAGAGAGTTAGAGTTTTGACATCATAGAGATGAGCAAGGCAGCAGGCAGGCATGGTGCTGGAGCAGTAGCTGAGAGCTCAAATCTTGATACATAAGAACAAAACAGAGGGAGGAGAAACTGAGAATGGTGTGGTTTTTTGAAACCACAGAGCCCAGTGACAAACCTTTTACAACAAGGCCACACCTCCTAATCCTTCCAAAACAGTTCCACAAACTGGAGACCAAGTATTAAAATATCTGGCCTGTGGGAGCCATTTCGTTCAAACTACCACATGTATATAGGGACCAACACCTCTGGTTTTGACCAGGATCCTATATGGTCCATCAGAGCACCAGGTAATTGACATTGACTTCCCATGCCCTTTCATTAGTCCAGGTCACTCATTCTGTACCAGGCACAATTGAGATCACTGAGGAGCTAACCTGGTCTCACAGAGGAGGAAGACTTCCCAAGGGTATTAGTTACTGTTGCTGTGCTAGAACACCATAACCATGGCAACTTATAGGAGGGCTTATTTCACTTATGGTCCCAAAGGGCTAAGAGTCCATCACAGAGGGAAATGTGACAACAAGCAGACATGGTGCCTGGAGCAGCAAGCAAAGAGCTCACATTTCAAATGGCAGTTAGGAAGCAGAGAGAGCTAACTGGAAATGGAGTCTGGATTTTGAAACCACAAAACCACCCTCCTGCAGTGACACACTTCTAGCAAGGCCACACTTCCTAAGCCTCCCCTAAACAGCATCAGTAACTGGGCCAAGTATCCAAATGTCTGCAATTTTCTGGGCATATCTCACTCAAACCACCATACCAGGCCTGTAGGAATCCTCTCTTTTGAATAGGATTGAGCCACCAGTTGCAGAACCATGGAACCATTATGGTTATTGTCTGAGACTTCACATGTCTGTGGAAATATGACCAGTCAAGAGAGGGGTAAGCATTGAGAAGTACAGGAAATGCTGAAGTCCAAGAAATGGTCTGAGACTTAGTGGTCTAGGACAGAAGCCCACTCTAAACACTGGATCTCCAGAATCAGGGAGTAGTCCACAGGAAATTGATCTGATGCTTACTTAGTTCTTGTCCATAGTCACAGTTGGGGATCCTGTTGAGGTTTTGTCTTTTGCTGTTATTGTAATGTTAAGTGCTGGGCCCCCAAGATATGGAGTCTGCACCTAGCTTCTAAGAACCTGCCCCCAGCTAATTCTGATTGGTAAATAAAAGTGTCAACAGCCAGTGGCTGAGGAGATGAGAGACAGGGTTTAGATTTCCTAGGCTAAAGACCACAAGGAAGAAGAGAAAGGCAGAGCCACCATGCCTTAGGAGAGTGTGCAGGAGAGGAGAGAGAAGCAGCCATGTTACACACATATAACAAATTAATCATAAATACTACAAAATATTAAACTTCAGCCAGGCGTGGTGGCGCACGACTTTAATCCCAGCACTCGGGAGGCAGAGGTAGGCAGATTTCTGAGTTCGAGGCCAGCCTTGTCTACAAAGTGAGTTCCAGGATAGCCAGGGCTATACAGAGAAACCCTGTCTCGAAAAACAAAACAAAAAAAAAAAACAAAAAAAAAAAATTAAACTTTAACAAGTAGTACATATTCATGTAGTTTTTATTCCAATGTCCCCATCATAGCCCACAGTTACTAGACTCACAGTATAAAACAGTTTTCATTCCCAAAGTTCCTCCTGTGCCCACATATCAGCATCCCATTGATTGGCAGAAACAAAACACTGGCTGTGCAACTGATAAGGTTTTAATCGAAGGGATGTGGTTTAGAAATATATTTCCCTCTAACAACCAAATAAAATTTATATTCAGAGGTTTCTAGTGGGCAGAGATACAAATTTAGTACTTACAGGAAAAAAATCAAAGTTTAAGTGTCCACTATTGGATTGGTTTGAACTGACTATGCTCAGGACACCAAGAGCAGGAAGGACTAATTCCCCATCCTCACCATAATCCCACCCCCCACCATAAACCCCCTCCTCACCATAACCCCTGATGTGTTAAAATTGGGGATCTCATCTGAACACAGCACACTAGCCCAAACAGTTCCATGTGTAAGAGGTTTTGGGTGGGGGAGGGGGTAAGATGGCAGCAGAAAGAAAAGGAAGGAAAGAGAGAGAAGGGGGAGCATTCCCCTTATTTTTATGAAAAATGATTTAAGACAAGTAAAGGTAGGATGTGAGCCAAGTGGATTCTGGGAATATGATAGCTGTTGTCTTGGTAACAGGTCTATAGGTCACATTGTGGCCTATGTGATGTCACAGGTTTAGGAGGTTCTGATGCCAACCTACCTCCCTTCTTGTTATTATAAAGAGAAAGAAAGAAAAGGGAATAAGGGTGTCTTATCTCTTAAGCTGCTTCCTGCTGTCTAGGGGCATCATTCATTTAGGGGTGTAGCTGACTTTCACCATCAGGTTCTACTTGGTAAACATTCGCATCAGGTTCCTCTGTGGACAGTGGCTCCTCTGTGGGCAGCAGCTGGTAATCCTGTGACAAGTAATCATATAATCTATGATTAATAGATTGGTTAGAAGTTTGTCGTATTTGTCATTGAAGGAATGTAAAAACAAGATTAATGAGTCAGGGGGCAAACAATAATGCCAGGAAGATGACTAGGAAAGGTGTTACAAAAGGGAGTATCCACTTCTATATAGGATTTTCAAAAATCCCAGAACTGGAGGTCTCATGATCCCCGAAGTTCTTTTTGTCTGACTGTAGCTTCTGGATTTTATTTCTCACTATCCAGGATTGGTTGACGTAGAAACAGCATTCTTCTTGGAGGAACAGGCACAGACCACCTTCTCTAGCTGTCAGGACATCTAGCCACCATCAGTTCTGAAACACCATGGCTGCCAAAGAATCCATCTGTTTCTGGATAGTAAGCACAGTTTCAGAAATTTCCTGAAGATCGTTTTTTAAACCAGGAAGTGGATGTATTATATTGCGTCATGGAAGTTGTTATCTCTGCAATTCCAGTACCAGCACCTATGTCTATTCCCATAGAGACCAAGAGTTGCACAACCTGAACTGCCTTCTTTTTTTTTCTTTCTTTCTTTTTTTTTCCCTCGTTCTGGTCAACCTTGCTCGCTCTGGTCTACCCCCGCTCACTCCTGCCAGCCCAGCTCGCTCCGGCCCACTCGCTCCCGTCGGCTCCGCTCGCTCTGATCAGCTCCGCTCACTCCAATCGGTCCCACTTGCTCTCTCCAGTCCAAGGACTCGTCCATCATTATCATTCATAAGTATGCTGTAGCTGAGCCCAGACGCACCAGAGGAGGGCGTCAGATCTCATCATGGGTGGCTGCAAGCCACCATGTGGTTGCTGGGATTCAAACTCACCACCTTCGGAAGAGCAGTCGGGCGCTCTCACCCGCTGAGCCATCTCACCAGCACCCCCTGAACTGCCTTCTTATGTTGGGTAGCTATCATATCTACAACTGGGATTGACAGGGGTTCATTTCCCTATATTACTTCCAGTTCAGGGAAAAGGAGTACCAACGTGCAGACTTCTGACCAACTGGTGGGTAGGTGATTATATGCCTGAGTGCCACAGAGAATTGACATGTTCTGGACTGCAGGGCATTGTGACAGAGAGGATATTGAGGGTTATGGTTCTATTGCAGTCTAGGGAACTCAGTGTTCCCACAGAATGAGTCCCAGAGGTCTTAAAACACCTTTCCACACCAAAGAGAGGGATAAGGTAAGGTATGGAGTCATGGCATCATTGGAGTCAGGGCAGCTGACAGAGGATGAGGTAAGGTTACTTGGCAGTATCACTGGAGATCCTGTAAGTGACAATTGTGAGTTAGTTCCAGAGGGTACGCATAGCAAGCAATCTTTAAAGCGTCCAGGCCTGGTGACATTAAGAAGTTGGTAGGCCGAGGTCAAGTTTGAAGCAAAAGAAGAAATGACAAGTTAGTGCCATATATAAGAGGTGATGTCAAAGAGGTAAGGACCTCAGAGGAGTGTTTGATTCTCTCCCCTACTTTTCTGATATCTACGGGTTGAGCAATTGAGACATATTTTCTCTGGATATGGATGGTACTTACTGGGGACCTGGGCTGATTTTTACAGTAGAGCTTGCCAACAACTCCTGTCTCCCACCTGGAATCCCATGGGTCTTGTATGTAGAAAAAGAGGTTGGGGGGCTGGTGAGATGGCTCAGCGAGTAAGAGCACCCGACTGATCTTCCGAAGGTGATAAGTTCAAATCCCAGCGTCCACATGGTGGCTCACAACCATCCGTAACAAGATCTGGTGCCCTCTTCTGGAGTGTCTGAAGACAGCTACAGTGTATATTACATATAATAAATAAAATAAATCTTAAAAAAAAAAAAAAGAAAAAGAAAAAGAGGTTGGAAATGATAGGCTTAAGTCCCCTGAGGTTCTGGAGAGAGAGAGTGTGTATTGAGCTTGGGTTATGTACCTGGTAGAGTCCAGTAATTGGATGACAACAGGAGAATGGTGTTTAGCAATAGAGGGGTTCTGGACATCCCAGACTCAGGGATATACCTGAGAAGCTGGTAAAGGAAATAACATGGTAGTGTTAGTAGGTTAGCTGACTAGAAAAAGGAGCAAAGGTTGGCAAGCTTGGGTTTAGGTGAATGAGGGTAGCAAAGGAAATAGAGGCTCCCAGCTGGCTAGAAGATTCCTTCCCATTAAGGGGCTGGAACATGTTGGCACTACCAAAAAGGAATGGAGGAAATGTACACCCCTAAAAATGCAATTAAGTGGTGGAGTCTGGTGAGGAAAGTAAGGCTATCCTCCTAACCAGACAGTAGGAAAATGAGAAAGAGAAGTAGGTCCCCAAAACTCTGTCAGGACTAAGTGGCCCCAGTGTCCAAGAAGAAGGAGATGGGCTGCCCATATACCACAATATCTACTCGGGGCTCCCTGCTAGTGATGGCAGTGGTCGGGTCAAGGGAGCTTGGACCTCCTCAGTAGGCCATAGCCAAGCCTAGAAGATCAGTTGGAAGGTTATCTGGGGGGTGATATCCCTCTGTTCTGCATAAGATGAGGGCAATGACAGCCCAATGTCGCTCTTGATGCCACCTAGGGCATGGCCCCCTTGGCTTGCTGAAGTTAAGACAGGCTTTTGCCCAATAACCTTGTTGACCACATGTGTAGCAGGTACCTGATGATCTCTGAGTCTTAGAAGACTAGGATTCCAGGGCAGTAGCTGGGTTTGGTCAGACAGCCTTTGCCAGAGTATGGTGTTTTTGTTTGCAGACTTTTTCATCTCTCCCATGGTACACGTTGAAGCCCAGTGCTAAGACTTCTGCCTGTGGAGTTAGGGGTCCTCTCTCCAGCTTTCTAAGTTTAGCTTTTATGTTGGGGTAGCTCTGGGAAAAGAAGTAGGTCATCAGCTCAGTGGGTAAGAGCACCCGACTGCTCTTCCGAAGGTGATAAGTTCAAATCTCAGCATCCACATGGTGGCTCACAACCATCCGTAACGAGATCTGGCGCCCTCTTCTGGAGTCTAGAGTGTCTGAAGACAACTACAGTGTACTTACATATAATAAATAAAATAAATCTTTTTAAAAAAAAGAAGTAGGTCATCAGAAGTTGCTTACCTTCTTGGTTTTCAGGGTCTAGATTGGTATACTGTAATAAAGCCTTTTTGAGGTGTTCTAAAAATTGAGGTGGATTTTCCTGCTTATCCTGGACTACCTCTTGGAGTTCTTCAAAATTTACCAGCTTTAAGGCTGCCTTTCTAAGGTCCACTGAAAGGCATGTAATAAGCCTGTCTCTGGCTAAATTCTGGCGGAATTATAATTCCATCAAGGATCCTGGTCAGGCACTGTCTCTGATTGATCACATTGGATACCCTCTATCTGTTTGATGAATTTCATCTGCATGCGTTGTTCTCACTTGCTCCCAAACTCTCCTGCATTCCTCAGGAAGTAAATTATTAGTAAGTTGTAGCCTCCCTCCCCCAGCCTACCCTAGACTGAGAATTCAGACCTGCCTTCATTGGGGGGCTGGGGGGGCAGGCCACCTCCAGCTAGGCTGGCTCCTTTTGTTATGCAACTACCGAAGCCCACCTCCAACTCTCTGCCTGCCGAGAGGTGCCCAGACTTCCGGGGAAGAAGACAGTAGCTCTATGGCAGCTCCACGTGGTCTCCAAGATGGAGCCAGGGGCCCCGGGAATGGGATGGCGGGGCCTTCCCTCTCAAGACTAAGAAAAATGTTTCAGTAAAACACAGACATGCTTTGACCAGACAACTGACTCAGTGTTTTATTTTCTCTCCCATCTAGTCCTTACAAGCCCCAGTCCTCCTTCCGGGGAACCCAGGTTTTGTGGGGGACCGCAGGCAGCCCCCAACAGTAAGTATCATATGTACATCATGGAAAGTCAAGCTGTAAAATTGAATAATATATTGAAACTCTTTAATAAAGGCAGAGGAGTTACAGATATAAGAACCCAGCCTCTTTTCTATCTGAGAGAGTTCACTCATTGAGAAAGGAACATATACTCTGACAAGGCCATCTATGCCAGCAGCTTCTCTTAGAGGAAGAACTGTTAATGGGTCAGGTGTCCCTGGGGGAGAAGGACTTGGGAGTTTGGCTGTAGACTTAGAACAAGTGATAGGTGAAGTTAGGTTCCAATGTAGAATGTTTGGAGCAACCTGCAGCTGGCACAGAAGAAGGGAAGGGGCCTGGAGAGGTAGAGGTAGCAGGATCTGGGGTGTCCTGGTGAGAAGGAGAAACTGAGGCAGCAGTTTGGGTTTTCGGCAGTGTGGAAACAGGTCTGCGGCAGAAAGGAGGTGTTTCGTTAGCTGGATCTAGCATTGTAGCATCATCTGGTGGAGGTTGTGTAGATTTTATGGCTAAGAGAAGTTGGGTTGGGGAACAAGGAAAGCACATGGAGGGATTGGAGCAAAGATAGATGAATGCTTGGATATAAGGAAACGCTTTCCATATACCAGTTCACTCAGGATCTGCCTTGTATCCAATATATACAAAGAACTCAAGAAGCTGGACTCCAGAAAATCAAATAACCCTATTTTAAAAATGGGGTACAGAGCTAAACAAAGAATTCTCAACTGAGGAATGCTGAATGGCTAAGCACCTGAAAAAATGTTCAACATCTTTAATCACCAGGGAAATGCAAACCAAAACAACCCTGAGATTCCACCTCACACCAGTCAGAATGGCTAAGATCAAAAATTCAGGTAACAGCAGATGCTGGCAAGGATGTGGAGAAAAAGGAACACTTCTCCATTGCTGGTGGGATTGAAAGCTGGTACAACCACTCTGTAAATCAGTTTGGCGGTTTCTCAGAAAATTGAACATAGTACTACCAGAGGATCCAGCAATACCTCTCCTGGGCATATACCCAGAAGATGTTCCAACTGGTAATAAGAAAACATGCTCTACTATGTTAATAGCAACCTTATTTATAATAGTCAGAAGCTGGAAAGAACCCAGATGTCCTTCAACAGAAGAATAGATACAGAAAATGTGTTGCATTTACAAAATGGAGTACTACACAGCTATTAAAAGTAAGCAGCAGGTATTACAGGATATTTGATTATTGTACTTAGAAAATTTAATTGTTAGCAAAATATTCAAGTTTAGATAGATATGTTTATCTCTCTGAGATAGATAGATGCAGGCAGTTAGGTAAATCCTAAAGAAATTCAATTTGGGTGTGCCTCTAAAAGCCTCCACAGATAAGAATGCTAAAGAATGGAAATTTCCTGCCTATTTTAAGGCTTGGGAGAGGTCTTATGGTTTTTGCTCTAAGACCCAAGGCAAAGTCAGCTAGGTGGCCTTGAGCTACCCCAGTGTAATGTTTGTGTAATGTTGACTAGGTTTGGAGACACGCCCCCACCATGACCCTGCCAAATGTGTAGGCTTTCATCCTCCCCTCTTGATGCGATGACTTCTTGATGCGATGACATGATTGGTTAGCAAAGCAGGGGCTTTGTTGTAACCCCATAAAAGCTGCCCCAACTCCTCAATCATGGTCCTCCGTCCTCCACCCCTGCGACCTACCGTGGGCCCCAGAGTGCAGTTGGAATAAAAAGTCCTCTTGGGTTTGCATCAAGGCCCTTTCTTGTGAGTGATTTGGGGTGTCACCTCTCCTGAGTCAGAACGTGGGGAAGTCCTCATTTTGTGGGTCTTTCAGAAGGAAGAGAACAAAGATGAGCTAGAGGGTAATAGAGCAAGCAGTGACCGAGGCAGTACAAAGCTATTAAACTATAGACCCATAAGGCCATATTATCCTTTAAAATGTTAAAACAGAGCCAGGCAGAGGTGGCGCACGCCTTTAATAATCCCAGCACTTGGGAGACAGAGGCAGGAGGATTTCTGAGTTCGAGGCCAGCCTGATCTACAGAGTGAGTTCCAGGACAGCCAGGGCTACACAGAGAAACCCTGTCTTGAAAAACCAAAAAATAAATAAAAAATAAAAAAATAAAAATAAAAAGTTAAAACAGGGATAGGGAAGCAACACAGAAAAGTCCTAGGATCAACTTCCTAAACCAAAGAGGAGCTCAACTGATAAAGATGCTTGCGGCCTTGACCATCTGAGTTTGATCTCTAGAACGCAAACAGTGAGGAGAAAACCACCTCCCAGAAGGCATCCTCTGGCCTCACTCATGTGCTCATACACACACCTCACTCATGTGCCCATACACAGACCTCACACATGTTCCCATAAACAGTCCTCACTCATGTGCCCATAAACAGACCTCACACATGTTCCTATACACAGACCTCATACATGTTCCCATACACAGACCTCACTCATGTGTCTATACACAGACCTCACTCATGTGCCCATACACAGACCTCACTCATGTGCCCATAAACAGACCTCACACATGTTCCCATACACAGACCTCACACAGGTTCCCATACACAGACCTCACTCATGTGTCTATACATAGACCTCACTCATGTACCCATATACAGACCTCACACATGTGTTCATACATAAACCTCACACATGTTCCCATACACAGACCTCACACATGTTCCCATACACAGACCTCACACAGGTTCCCATACACAGACCTCACTCATGTATCTATACATAGACCTCACTCATGTGCCCATATACAGACCTCACACAAAATTTAAAAATATTTAAATGCTTCTAAATGCTACTTTAAAAGTGGTTTGGTAGCCGGGCGTGGTGGTGCACGCCTTTAATCCCAACACTTGGGAGGCAGAGGCAGGCAGATTTCTGAGTTCAAGGCCAGCCTGGTCTACAGAGTGAGTTCCAGGACAGCCAGGGCTATACAGAGAAACTCTGCCTCGAAAAACCAAAAAAAAAAAAAAAAAAAAGAATCTAGGAATCTATCCTCGGGGGATAATATAATCCATGAATTGATCTGATGTTACATTATTATTTACAGTAGAGGGGAAGGGAGAGAGAGAGAGAGAGACGGAGATGGAAGAGGGAGAGAGGAAGGAAGAGAGACAGAGAAGGGGAGGGTGAAAGGAAGGGAAGGGAGGGAGAGGAGGGACAGAAAAGAGGAAGTGGGAAATAGAGGGAGGAGGAGGGAGGGAGAGACAGAGAGAGAGAGAGACTGAGACAGAGAGAATATTTGCTTATGGCCATTTCCTGGATCCTTGAAAGAGCACAGAAGTTTCTAACTGCAATGTAGAAACATGCCACTGAGTGGCAGCAAGGAGCTGGACCAGTGGTTCTCTTCAGGGCTGACTTGCAAACCTTAGAGCCCAATGCTAGTGATTGTTCACTGAGGATCTTTTTCACAGTGATTTCAAAACAACAACAAACGTCTTAACTCCAAACTTCTTTTAGGGGTTTGGCCTACAAGGTGGCTCATCGGGTAAAAGTGTCTGACCTCTTGTGTTTAAGTTCTGGAACCCACAGTGAAAGACCATCAGTTCCTGAAGGTTATCCTCTGACTTCAGCTCAGGAACCCTCAGGTACAGGCATGCGCACACACACACACACACACTCACACTAACACACACACACACAACACACACATGTACACACACAAAATATCAAACTTAAACTATTTTTAAAACTAACAAATAAGCCGGGCGTGGTGGCGCACGCCTTTAATCCCAGTACTCGGGAGGCAGAGGCAGGCGGATTTCTGAGTTCGAGGCCAGCCTGGTCTACAGAGTGAGTTCCAGGACAGCTAGGGGAACACAGAGAAACCCTGTCTCGAAAAACCAAACCAAAAAAAAAAAAAAAAACTAACAAATATGCAAAGACCTATTAGTTTGGGATGTCTAAAGAATCAACATTAGTGCAAACCAGAATCACTTTGCTAGATAGTAACTAGATCAAAGAAAGATAGGTAGATGATTGATTGATTGATAGATAGATGGATAGATAGATAGGCAGGCAAACACATGCATTCACAGTAAATGGATTTGGTAAAGAACTAACTCACATAATAGCTTGAAAGTCCCATGACCCACAGAGACCCAGGATTCCAAAGTTCCTTGCCTAAGAGCCAGGACAGCAGTTGTTATGTATAAGGTCCAAAGTTCACGTGTGAAAGCAAGATTAGCTAAGTGTCCAGACTAGAAGACATAGACAAAACTCACCTCCTGTCCCATCATGCTTGTTCTAGTCAAGTCTCTGGTGACTTAGATGAGGCTCCTGTTAGAGCATTCTGGCTTCCATTCCACTGGTTTAAATACATATCTCCATACACATGTTAATGTGGAACCAATGGCCCAGTCAATCTCACGCATAAGCAAGAGCATCTAGGCATAGCAAAGACTAAGCCTAAGCAGAGAGAGCTGCAGGGCCACTTCCATACACTGTACCCTATTAGTAGTAAGATCTGTATTGACATGAAAGGAGATGTGTTACATCCTAATTTAAGGGGGCGGGGGGTAGAGGCAGATTACAAAGTATGAACATGCAAAGTCAGTTGATTTTTAATAATTTAACATATTTTTATATACTAAAAGTACAGGGGGACTCAGCGGCTAAGACTGCTCTTCAGAAGGTCCTGAGTTCAAATCCCAGCAACCACATGCTGGCTCACAAACACCCGTAATGAAATCTGACGCCCTCTTCTGGTGCATATGAAGACAAATACAGTGTACTTGCTTATAATAATAAATAAATCTTTTGGCCGGAACAAGCAGGGGCTGAGCGAGAGGAGTTGACCAGAGAGAGCAGGGCTGACCAGAACGAGCAGAGGTCCTAAAAAGTTCCATTCCCAACAACCACATAAAAGCTCACAACCATCTGTACAGCTATAGTGAACTCATATACATAAAATAAATAAATAAATCTTTAAAAAAAAACAAGTGCAGGGAACTGCTTTTGGTGGCTCACGCCTTTAATCCCAGAGCTCAGAAGACTGAAGGATGGGGGTCTCGGAGGGGGGTCTCTTTGAGTTCCTGGAAGCCAGGATTACCTAGTGAGGCTGTCTAAAATAAATAACACCACTTAACCATGTTATTGTGAAGATTTCATGGGGTCTCCAGGAAAGGGCCCAAGAACAGGGTCTGACATACTGACATATAGTATAGCAAGCTCTCAGTAGCTTTTAGCTACCAATACTATGTAATCTCATTGCCTTTTTTTTTATTATTTCAAAATAGGGTTTCTCTGTACACTAGCCCTGGCTTTCCTGGACTCACTTTGTAAACCAGGCTAGCCTCAAAATCACAGAAATCCCCCTGCCTCTGCTGGGATTAAAGGTATGCACTCCCCATGCTTAACCTCTCATTACCTTTTAAAAGTAACATATATGTGTATATATGTATGTATGAATGAATGAATGAATGAATGAATGAATGAATGAATGTATATGTGTATGTATTTGAACGTGAGAACTCTCTAGGAAAAAATATGCAATTGTTTTGAGATCTGGTTAATATAGTAGCACATAGTTTTGTGATCATTTCAGAGGAAATTCTGATGGTGATACTGTACATTCAGACGCTAAGCACAGGTCCAGAACAATAACTTATATGTCTCTAAGAAAAAAATAAAGTCCAGAAAGAATCTGCTTTGAAAGCATGGGGGTTTTTTTGTTTTTGTTTGTTTGTTTGTTTGTTTGTTTTGGTTTTTCGAGACAGGGTTTCTCTGTATAGCCCTGGCTGTCCTGGAGCTCACTCTGTAGACCAGGCTGGCCTCGAACTCAGAAATCCGCCTGCCTCTGCTGGTCAGCGAGTTTTTATATGGTTTCCAGGGGCAGAATCATCAGCAACTAGGCACAATATGATTAGCTGAACAGTGCACCCTTTAAACTGATTGGTCTTTAGAACTTCCCTTGTCTGAAGGTGGACAACAGTGTGTCTTGAGGAATTTGTCCCCACACGCAGGTCGGTTCTGCCCTGTTGTCTGAGAAATGTTAATTAGACTCGCCCTTCTGGAGGGGCAAGTGTTTCATAACCATCCCAAAGTTTTTAAGCTGACCACTTGCTCAAACTCAGGGAGCCGGGTGAAGGGGAGAGGGGGAAGGGGGACTAAACAAAGAAGTTTTACTTAGAGCTATTTACTTAATGAAAATAAGTTATTATTTTAAAATAGAAGTCTATAGTAGAGCTAATCATTTTCCTTTTTCACATTTTCCTGATTTCATTAACACTCAGAGTTTGAGTAAGCCTTTGTCCCAGAACCCCACCCCTAACTGCAACACACACACACACACACACACACACACACACACACACACACACACTGCCCAGGCCGGTGGTGTGGTTTCACTCTAGTCATGTTGGGTATTCCCCCTCCCAGCCCTCTAAAAATAGGACAAAACAGGATCCCCTCCACCCCACTACTTCCTTTCTTCTCATCACAAACACTCCAAACTACTCTAGGTTTGAAAACAAGGAAGTATTTGATTAGCTGCGCCAGACATCATTCCTCCCTTCTCGGTCACCATTTCCCTTTTTGCTCTGCTGAGATAAAAGAACGTCCCTGCACCGCCCTGACAGCCCCTTACTTTTTCATTGTCTCTCATGAGCCTTGCCTTCCCATCTAACAAGTTCCTCCAGAAACCAAGAATCACGTTTCAAAATCCCCACCTCCACAGAGTGGCCTGCCAAGAAAACTCAACTTGTCCAACTTCTGAGCTGTGTGGTACTGGCTTCAACTCTTCCTGACCCCTACTCCACTCAATTGCTGGAATAAACTTGACATGAATATTATCTCAATTTCATTTTAAACACTTGTTCTCATTGCTAAGAACAAACAGATGACACTCAGAAGGAGGCCACTACATCCTAACTTTTGGAAGTGAAAACATGGCGAGTTGTCAGAACTGAGTCAGAACTGTCTGCCCCCTTCTGCTTGAATAAAGAGGCCAGGGTTCTGCTGGCATGGAGAAGTCACCAGAGCAGGCACTGGCTACAGCACAGGGCAGTTTTTGCATCTGCTGAATGATGAAAGGGATCTACAACAACTGCTACAACAGCTGTACTTTGCCTTAGCCAATACAAGAAAGCCCCTAAAATGAATTACTATTACTACAACTTGCAGATAAGATAATGGCAGAATTTAGTAATGGATAAAATGTAGCAAAGCATAACTTCTGATTTTCTCTAATACACCTTAGAAATTTAGGTTATGTTGACAAAAAAAAAAAAAAATCACATTTATACTGGGTAGGTGTGAACCTTTAGCCCCAGAAGCACTCCAGGAGCAAAGATTTCTCTACTAGTTAGTTTAAGGCCAACCTGGTCTACATATTGAGTTTCAAGTCAGCCAGAGCTACATAATATTACCCTCCCTCAAAAGAAAAAAAAAAAATGCATTGATTTGTTATCTCTTTGTGGGGGACAAGGTCAGAGAACAATTTGAAAGTGTGCTCTCTCTTCTTCAAATTATTCAGGTTCCAGGGTTTGAACTGAGGTCATCAGACTTAGCAGCAAGTGCCTTTATATGCTGAGTCATCATATAACCCTCTAATTTGACAATCTCTTTAATAGACCTTATATTACTTTATGTTCACCTCACAGAATTCCTTCCAGTCAGGAAAATAAACATGAAGTTCATGTTAAAGATTTATTCATGGCACTGGCAGCATAGAGGAAGAGGGCTTTGCCACAGACAGTTCAAAACATTTATTATCTACTTAAAAAAACACAGAAATAAAAATCACTCTCAAAAAAGCTGGAGGTAACATATAAACAAACATAATACCAAAGGTCTGTAATTATTTTATTTTATTATAATACCTTTAAATTTGAGTGGCCAGATGGGACCCCTATTAATAGTTATTAATATTTGAAATTCATTAAAAATAATTTTTAGAATAAGAATGCCCTGTTTTTAAAACATGTTTTCATTGTGTGTCTGAAACTTAGGTTTAACTGTGCATCCTGTATTACTATTTGCTAATTCTGACAACCTTAAAGTCGAGACTTGTAGGATACAAAAAAAGATCCTAGGCCAGTGGAGTTGGTCAGACAAGCTTCCTGGAGAATGCAGGTTTTAAGCCAGCTGCCTGAGGACAGCTTGAGATGGAAACAGAGAACATTCCATCTGAATGAAGTTCATGTCCTTGACACTGAGATGGAAGTGAACAAGTAATTCCTGGTTGGGATGGTGACCTAACTGGCTTAGCTGGTTCCAGTGTGAGAGATCCTCTTGTTACGTTTGTTTCTCCTGGGTGAGCAATCTTTTGGTTGGACTTTTTTCTATGGGGTTTGTGAAATTAAAAAAAAAAAAGATAATGTTGATGCTATTCACAGTGATATCATTTTTACTGGATTCTCTATAGAAACCAAGACCAATTTTCAACAGTGTGGACACAGAAGCATTTCTCTTTACAAGTTATACATAGGGCTGGTGAGATGGCTCAGCAGGTAAGAGCACCCGACTGCTCTTCCGAAGGTGATAAGTTCCAATCCCAGCATCCACATGGTGGCTCACAACCATCCGTAACGAGATCTGGCGCCCTCTTCTGGAGTGTCTGAAGACAGCTACAGTGTACTTACATATAATAAATAAAATAAATCTTTAAAAAAAAAAAAGTTATACATATGTATATTAGCATTAGCCTTGCTTTGGGTACATATTTTTTATTTTATTTTATTTTATTTTATTTTATTTTTTGTGCTTTGATGTTTTGCCTAAATGTATGTTTGATGGTGCCAGATACCCTAGAATTGGAGCTACAGATATGTGTGAGCTGCCATGAGAGTGCTGGGAATTGAACCCAGGTCCTCCAGAAGAGTTGCCAGTAACCGATGAGGTCATACTTGCTGCCTCTTCAAGCCTACAGTGTAAACATTGATAGGTTTCTGTTCATTGCCGTTGTCAAAGCTCTAACTGCCCCATCTTCTAGTAGCTGGATCCTCTTCGAGTTGGTTTTGGAGCCTTGTGAGTGAGTGTATAGTCTTTCATCTGTATTTTCTGTAGCACACGAATAGGTTTCATCATGTCATCTCCACACTTGTGTCATCTGCACACATGCACATTTTGTATCTGCTCATATTCATTACCCCATTACTCTCTCTTGCCCTCATCTCACTAACCGCTTCTCTTCTGACAAACTGCCCTCTTTCATGTGTATTCATGTATATTTTTAACTTCTTGATTCTGCATGTAAGGAAAGACATGTGACATCTGCTTTTCTGAGTCTGGATTAATTTGCTTAATGGGTTTGACTCTGTTTTCCTGCAAGTGATATCATTTCACTCTTTGTGCCTAACTAATACTCTACTGTAGCTGGGTGTGGTGGCACACGCCTTTAATCCCAGCACTCGGGAGGCAGAGGCAGGCAGATTTCTGAGTTCGAGGCCAGCCTGGTCTACAAAGTGAGTTCCAGGACAGCCAGGGCACACAGAGAAACCCTGTCTTGAAAAACCAA
Organism: Mus minutoides; assembly: GCA_902729485.2. Lineage (NCBI taxonomy): Eukaryota > Metazoa > Chordata > Mammalia > Rodentia > Muridae > Mus > Mus minutoides. Next base: position 129,734 of record LR750517.1, on the reverse strand, counting down.
AAAAAAAAAAAAGGAAGAGGAGATAATTTCACATAATTACTCATTTGCTTTGTTCTTTGTAATCTGTAGGGTCCTATCAGATACCAGTAGTATAACTCTAAAACTTTAAAGGGTCCTTATTAACTTTTTACAATTCTTATCTTTACAATTCCACCAGAAACACCAGCCAAATTACTGGTTTATTGTATTGCTTTATTTTATTGAGAGTGTTTTTGTTGTGAATCCTAGGCTGACATTATGCTTGAAGCAACCCTCCTATATGAGACTCTTTGAGCCCTAGGATTACAGTTTAACCATGATGCCCATCTGTATTACTATACCTTTGGTTGTGAGCCTAGGCTATAATGAGTAACCCATCTCTTCATTCTTTTTTTGTTTTTGTTTTTTTGAGACAGGGTTTCTCTGTGTAGCCCTGGCTGTCCTGGAACTCACTTTGTAGACCAGGCTGGCCTCGAACTCAGAAATTTGCCTGCCTCTGCCTCCGAGTGCTGGAATTAAAGGCATGTGCCACCACGCCCGGCTCCATCTCTTCATTCTTACATTACGATATATTTAAGTCACTTGAAGTAGTTTGCCCCTGGTTGGCTACACGTTTATGTTACTTTATCTCCTATTTTTCATTTTTCAAGATTTGTTTTTCATAATTTAGTTATAAACTATATAAATACCTACATGATCCCAAAGTTAAGCCTAGCTCAACAAAGTACATTTAAAGAAGCTTTGTTTTGGGTTGGAGAGATGCTCAGAGGTTAAGAGATTATCTGCTCCTCCAGAGATTCTGAGTCCAACTGGCAACTATCTATAATGTGATCTAATGCCCTCTTCTGGCATGCAGGTGTACATGCAGATAGAGGATATATATGTGTGTGTGTGTGTGTGTGTGTGTGTGTGTGTGTGTGTGTGTGTGTGGTTTCTGGGAATTGAACTCAGGACCTCTAGAAGAGAAGTCAATGCTATCAACCTCTGAGCCATCTCTCCCCAACCCCAGTTGTTTTTTTAAAAGACCTAACAATAATCACAATATGAAGACATTAACTGAAATAAGAATCTGATTTAAACAAATAGACTGGTCTATTAAAATATTTGATACAATGTCTCTCTCTTTTTTTTTTTCTTTTTGGTTTTTCGAGACAGGGTTTCTCTGTATAGCCCTGGCTGTCCTAGAACTCACTTTGTAGACCAGGCTGGCCTCAAACTCAGAAATTCGCCTGCCTCTGCCTCCTGAGTGCTGGGATTAAAGGCCTGTGCCACCATGCCCAGAGATCCAATGTCTCTTAACTCTTGCTATCCCGGAACTCACTAGATAGGCTGGCCTCAAATTCATAACAATCGAGCTACCTCTGCCTTCCAGGTGCTGAGATTAACCTATTACTTTTTTGCATCAGGAAACCAGCTTTTGAAATAGGCACTATTATCACCTCTATAGAGCAAGAGGGAAACTGAGCCTCCAAGAGATTAATCTTGAAGGTCACACAACCAGAGAGAGACTCAGCTCTATTAATCATCATCCTATAGGTGAGTTTTCTGCAGACCACACAATGTTGCCACATGTCCAGATTTGTTAAAAGAAGAATGGAAGATGTCCATAGGGACAGCCAGCATCTAGGTTTTAGACATTTAAAAACTTTCAACTTGGGCTGGTGAGATGGCTCAGCGGGTAAGAGCACCCGACTGCTCTTCCAAAGGTGATAAGTTCAAATCCCAGCATCCACATGGTGGCTCACAACCATCCGTAACGAGATCTGGCGCCCTCTTCTGGAGTGTCTGAAGACAGCTATAGTGTACTCACATATAAATATAAATAAAATAAATCTTTAAAAAAAAAAAAAAAACTTTCAACTTGGGCTAGAGAGATGGCTCAGAAGTTAGGAGTACTGACTGCTCTTTCAGAAGTTCTGAGTTCAATTCCCAGGAACCACATGGTGACTCACAGCCATCTGTAATGAGATCTGATGCCCTCTTCTGGTCTGTCCAAAGTTAGCGGCAATGTACTCACATACATGAAAAAAATAAATATATAAATCTTTAAAACAAGCAAACTTTCAACTCTCCAAAATACATTTTAAAATGGGGGAAACAAAAGTATGTCCAAGGGGGGTGAGTATAGGGGACTTTCAGGATAGCATTTGAAATGTAAATGAAGAAAATCTCTAATAAAAATTTTGTTTAAAATAAAAAAAGTATGTCCAAGCCATGCCAAGGAAATATATTATTGTTTCTATTCATAATAAAAATAACCTATTTAGAACAACACATGACCAAAACAGAAAAAGGAATACTGAGCCTTTCAAGAACTGAAAATGAAGGCAAACTGCTTGTAGATAGGCAAAAAGACACATGGTCCTTAAGAGAATATAAATTTGAATAGGAAAATTTTAACACTAGAGAACAGACTGCTTCTTAGATTCATGACATATGAAGGTTGGTGCAATTCTAGAAGCCATCACAGGACGTTGGCACAGGCCCAGCTGGCCTGCCAGGAAGACCATCTGGATGGGACAGAAATGTCTACTACATATTGGCCAGACTGACATGAGCCCCGGGGTGTTTATTATTGTGGAACTACCAGATAAGGTTAGTGAGAAGCCCGCAGCAGGCCCGCCTCCCTCAGCCCCATATGGTTCCAGCGTTTTTTCTGGTAGGGGGGGGGGGGGTTGGGGCTGAGGATAGGGAGGAGGCAGAGGGCTGGGCCACTCAGGAGGCTCCTCAATCTCGGGATAGATTTTAGGAGGAGCCAAAATCTGAGTTGGAAGTTTCATTTTAGAAGAAGCCTTCACCTTCTATTTGTTTACTGACAATTCTCGGAGAGAATTCCTTCCGTGCACCCAGGGCTTAACCGAAGGTAGGGGATTCTGGACCAAATCTTGCCATACATTAATGTATGGTTGTTGATCAGGATGGGATCCCAGCCCTTTCTGAAAGACAATGGCTTTAATTTCAAAAATGATGTTTAAGTCAAAGGTGCCTTCTGGAGGCCAGCCAACATCAAACGACATCAAACATCGGCCACTCCGAGGATCAAAAACTCTGCCATGGTCCTTTCTTAATCTCAACTGACAAGTTGTGTGCTCTAGCCCTAACTTCAGTCCAATGATTCAAAGTCAAACTCAGAGGAGTCGTCCCAGTCTGTCCCATAGTCAAAGTCACAAGTAAGACAAAACAGAGACCTAAGACACACAAACAAAGGCTAACAGATGTCCATCTCCACCTAAACAGACAAAACCCCTCCAGAAATACAGACGGCTGGGAAGGCATGTAGCTTCTCCAATCCAGGAAAACTACCATATCCTCACCAGCAACCAGATGGAAATCTCCTAGGCATCCCTGGGGTCCCTCCTGACTCCCGCATCTCCCAGGGCAGTAGTCAGTGATCTCCTAGCATATCTACTGATCACACCCTCCATCTCCTCCCGAGACACGAGCGACTGCAAAACTGAAAATACAGAACCAGAATTCAGCTGGCACAGAAACACAAAGACACAGACAATATCTCACCTCCAAGTGGGTCTTTGGAGACGAGGGTGGTTGCAAATCCCGAACTAGCCCCGAAAATGAATGACCCTGGAAGAGGGAAGACCCTCACTCAAGTCTCAGGATGACGGCAACCCCCCCCACCCCCCAAGAACTCACGAGACACTGTCCTTGCTGCAATCACACAAGGTTTATTGATAGGAACCAGTGCACTGGGGCCGACTTGAATCTCACGCAGCAATAGAGGAGTTTAACCCCGAGTAGCTGGAAAAGGGGGTATTTAAAGAAAAAAAAACACAACCCAGGGGGGTAAGGAGGGCATTCTTGGAAAATGACGAAGATAACAGTGAAAAATCACAAGGGGGAACTAAAAATCACAAGGAGAAACTCCCTGTTTCTCAAGATTGTTCCAAGATTTTAATCTTACTTTTGTTGTCAGCCAGTTCCTGGAACAGGGTCACTGAACTGGCTAATCTACATTCTTGGCTCTACTCTGTTTGCTGGGGGTGGTCTGGATTTTTCCTGGTCTTTCAACCCTGACTAACTTGGCTTTGCACTATATCTGGAAACCCCAAGTCCCAGCTATACCTCTGGCACCGATATCTGAACAAAAGCCTCTTCTTGGTAAAATATATTCACAGTCAGATGGTGATCTCTGGAGGACCCCAAACCCATAATAAACCCACAGCCCTAACACAGAAGCTATCTCTAACTTTATAGCCACTTTTGAGAGAAAAAAAAAGATTTCTAAGCAAGACTCTATAACCAACAGATGGCCAACACAAAACAACACAGTGATATTTTCAGAGGTTTTTATTCTCACAATGCTTTGGCTGGACTTTTTCTGTGTCTTTTTTTTTTTTAACTATGTAAGATCTTTACCTTATACATTGCAGTTTCCAATTTTGTTGTTATGAGTTTTCTGTGTGTGTGAATGTGTATGTCTCGGTGTCTGGATGTTTCTTGAGCGTTTCTTTGTTTTTGTTTTTGTTTTTTTCTGTTTGCTTGCTTTGTCCTATTCCAGTTTGTTCTTATTTTATTATTACTTTCTTAAAATCCCTGCTTGTATGTTTATAATAGAAAGAAAGGGTGTCTCTCTCTTTTTCTTCTCTCTCTTCTCTTCTCCCCCCTCTGTCTCTCTTTCTCCTCTTCTCTGCCCCACCCCACCAGCTCAATAAACCTCTTTAAAAAAAAGGGTGTAGATTTGAGTGGGTGGAGCATTAGGGAGAATCTGGAAAGAATTGGAGGGGAGACTAATCAGAATATACTGTATGAAAAAAATCTATTTTCAATTAAAAATTAATAATAAAATAAAAATAAATAAAATAAATAAAAATGTTTTCAATAATAAATATCTTGTTACATATTTGTTACTCAACTTCAAACTGGTAAAAGACATGTCTAGGCTATTGCCACTGTGATGAGAGGAAATAATTTACTTCTGTAACAAAGAGAAAAGAAGGGCTGCCCTTTGTTGAGTATCTAATTTGTGACCTATAGGAGTTGAGCTAAAGATTCTCCTATTATTTCATTTAACCGTCTCTCAAACCATCAACTTGTATAAAAAGGCTCTAATGCAACAGTTCTCTCTGTGGATTCTACCCTTTGGGGACTGAACAACCCTTTCATAGGGCTCACCTATGACAAATATTTACATTGTATTTCATAACTAGCAAAATTACAGTTAAGAAATAGAAAAAAAAAAAAAAGCCATTCCCTTTCTCCTGGCTGGCAGCACCTTTCTCCTGGCTGGCAGCAAGGAGGCCGCACGATGCCTGGAGTTACTGTAAAAGACTTTAGCCAGCAGGAGTTCATCAGAGTTCTGGCAGCCTTCCTCAAAAAGTCTAGAAAGCTGAAAGTCCCTGAATGGGTGGGCACAGTCAAGGTGGCCAAACATAAAGAGCTTGCCCCATATGATGAGAACTAGTTCTACACATGAGCTGCCTCCACAGCACGGCACCTTTACCTCCTAGGTGGTGGTGGTGGTGGGGATTTGGTTCCATGACCAAGATCTGCAGAGGATGGTAGAGAAATGGTGTCAGACCCGGCCACTTCAACAGAGGCTCTAAGAGTGTGGCCCGCCTGGTCCTCCAAGCCCTGAAGGGGCTGAAAATGGTGAAAAAGGACCATATGGGGCCTCAAGTCAAAATCTCAAGGACAGAGAGATCTGGACAGGATCGCTGGACAGGTGGCAGCTGCCAACAAGAAGCATTAAAACAAAAGATGCTTGGTTAATAAATTGCCTAATTCATTTAAGAAAGAAAGAAAGAAAGAAAGAAAGAAAGAAAGAAAGAAAGAAAGAAAGAAAGAAGGAAGGAAGGAAGGAAGGAAGGAAGGAAGGAAGGAAGAAAGAAAGAAAGAAAGAAAGAAAGAAAGAAAGAAAGAAAGAAAGAAAGAAAGAAAGAAAAAGCCAGGTGTGGTGGTGCTCGCCTTTAATCCCAGCACTCAGGAGGCAGAGGCAGGCGGATTTCTGGGTTCAAGGCCAGCCTGGTCTACAGAGTGAGTTCCAGGACAGCCAGGGATATACAGAGAAACGCTGTCTCGAAAAACCAAAAAAAAAAAAAAAAAAAAAAAAGAGGTGCCATGATCATGGTGTCTCCCCACAGCAACAGAAACACAATGACAGTTGTATTTCACACACACACACACACACACACACACACACACACACACACACACACACACACACACACACATAATAAGATAGCACTGAGTGTGTGTTTTTCCTTCAGATAACATATTAAAAATATAGTGCATCTTGCAATTTATCACATTTTAGATTTGACACTATGCTTTTGAACTTGTAAAAGTAGTAAGATGGTTAAAGAAATTCAAACTAGTTATACATGTTGAAGCCATAAATAAATCCAATATTGATTTTTTTAAATGTAAGCAACAACAAGTTTTCTTAATTTTTACAAGATTCCCCAATAGAAGCTGAGAGTATGAGTTAGAAGCATAAGAAAAATTTCCAGTTCACAATTCTTTTTTTTTTGGGGGGGGGGGTCGAGACAGAGTTCCTCTGTATAGCCCTGGCTGTCCTGAAACTCACTTTGTAGACCAGGCTGGCCTGGAACTCAGAAATCCACCTGCCTCTGCCTCCCAAGTGCTGGGATTAAAGTCGTGCGCCACCATGCCCAGCATCCAGTTCACAATTCTTATAAGGCATACAACCTTTACAGCCACAACAGTGCCCTCAGGTACAGAAGAATGTCTGAAGGTGATGTACAGGCTGAGATTTCTACTGGTATCTCCTCTTAGTATTCAGTGGTTTAAATAATAATAATACCATCATTGGGTCCATCAGGTAAAGATGCTTGCTTCACAGACTTGACCTGAGTTTAATGCCTAGAACCATGATGGAAGGAAAGAACCAATTCCTGAAAGCTGTCCTCTGACCCCTACTCATGTTGTGTTTTCTCTCTCTCTCTCTCTCTCTCTCTCTCTCTCTCTCTCTCTCTCTCTCTCTCTCTCCCTCCCTCCCTCCCTCCCTCCCTCCTTCCCTCCCCCTCCCCCTCTCTCTTTCTCTCTCTCTCTCTCACACACATACACATCATACATACACACATAATATGCACACATTAATAATTTTAAATACGTTGTTGCCTGGATACATCTGAAAAAGTTTAGTAGCAAGAAACGTAGATTCTTTGGTGCTGAGTTTTGAAATTCACTGATATCATGGTTAGCTTTATATAAAGTCTATTTTATTTTCCAATACAAAAATGTTATGCACTTATTAAATTCATCTATGGCTGGTGAGGTGGGTAAAGACATGTGCCAAAAGCCTGATGACTTGAGTTTGGTCCCTGGAGCCCACATAGCACAGAACCAATCCCCACAACTTGTCCTCTGACTACATATTCGCACCTTGGCACATGTACATTGGTACCTTAGACATCACCTTCTGACTGTACTGTATTGGCCAGTAAAATAATAAACATCCATGTTAGCAGATCTGTGCACCAGCCCCTCACTAGCCTGTGGGTAACTTAAGCTGGATCCACACCACCTCCACCCCATCTGCTCCCACATCCAATCAGGAATCAGGCTGTGGTTCTTCCTTTCGTCCAATCCCTGCCCTGGATCTCCATCCTCACAGCCACCATCACCAGCACAGTCTTTCCTATGAAACCCATTCTACACATGAAAACATTTAGAAGACCAAAACCCAAGTGTGCAGGGCATCCATTTCTTGATATAGATGGTTAGTTTAACTTACAAGGAAAACACTTGGAGATCGCTGGCTAGCTAGACTTACTAAATCAATGAACTCCAGACTCCCTGAGAGACCCTGTCTCAAAGAATAACGTGGAATGTAATTACAAAAGACACCTGACATCAACCTCTCCTCCAAATGCAAGCACACACACACACACACACACACACACACACACACACTCACACAGAGAGAGAGATAGACATATAAACACACAGAAACACACACACACACATAGATACGCACACAGACACACACACACACACACACACACACACACACACACACAAGAATTCTGCAGTTCTTTGTACAGTGCCTAATCTCAGTTTTCCTGCTGTGCTACACATCATGTCTACTAAATCCTTACACACCTCAAGTTTAGACACATCTTAGGGCTGACCAATTGTGCAGTCTCTCCAGTCAGGGACAAGATCACCCAAAGCAGATTCCACCCATCACCTGTTTCTTCTGGCTTCATTTCAGTTCCACTCTGCCCTCTATTTAAAGGTCAGAGAGTTAGATTTGAGCCAAAGAAATATCTAAGAGGTGACACAACTGAGCCCTAAAGTAGGCTTTAAATAGAGCAAGATTGCAAAAGGCAAGGCTTCTTTGAAACACTAGTCGGTGCCTCAGAGCACTTGTATGGAAATGACTCCAAACACTCCAGGCTTTATAAGGCTAAGGCTGGAGTATAGTCCAGTTGAGGAAAAGGTTAGATTGTTTTATTATAAAGTATAGAAAAATATCATTTGTTGGGTCAGAAAAAAATACATTTCACAAAACAAAGGAAAGAGATGATATGATAAGATCTACTCGCTTCACACAAATGTTTCGCCACATGGTTACATCTAGACAGAAAAGGAGACCAGGCAGCCCTTAATAAGTAAAGATGTCGGCCACCAATCCTGATGATCTGAGTCCAGTTCAAGGAACCCACATGCTAGGAGAAACCTTACTCCTGCAAGTTGTTTTCTCTCTCTCTCTCTCTCTCTCTCTCTCTCTCTCTCTCTCTCTCTCTCTCTCTCACACACACACACACACACACACACACACACACACACACACACACACATAATTTAAAAATTAAATGAAAATAAGGTGGCAAGTGCCAAGCCAACTCAGAGATATTTAGCTTTTAAAAGAGAGTTTAGACTACACAAAGCATCAGATGTTTGAGGAGACTTCTCTCCCTTCCTGGACCACGTGGATTTAGTTTACACAGCATGGATTGGCTCTCTGCTCTCTGAGATAAGGGAGCGACATTCCTAGCAATCTTTGCCACCTCTGGCTTTTCCTTTGGCTCTCCCAATTGCTTGTTTTCTGTGTGTTGCCAGGTTATAAGCCATCACATTGTATTCTGTAATGATCACACTCCCATTAAGTCTTTGCTCTGTTCCACAATAGATCATAGACTCACTGTTGATCTTTTCATCATTCCTAAAGTTTTCACTTTCATTTGTGTCTTTGGCTGAATTTCCTTTTTTTATTATTAGATAATTTCTTCATTTACATTTCAAGTGTTATCCCATAAGTCCCCTATGCCCTCCCCCCGCCCTGCTCCCCTACCCACCCACTCCCACTACTTGGCCCTGGCGTTCCCCTGTACTGGGGCATATAAACATTGCTAGACCAAGGGCCTTTCTTCCCCAATAATGGCCAACTAGGCCATCTTCTAATACATATGCAGCTAGAGAATGAGCTCTGGTGGTTCTGATTAGTTCATATTGTTGTTCCATCTATAAGGTTGCAGACCCCTACAGCTCTTGGGTACTCTCTCTAGCTCCTACATTGGGGACCTTGTGTTCTGCCCTATAGATGATTGTGAGCATCCTCTTCTGTATTTGTCAGGGACTGTCAAAGCCTCCCAGGAGACAGCTATATCAGGGTCCTTTCAGCAATATCCTGCTGGCGAATGCAGTAGTGTCTGCATTTGGTGGCTGATTATGTGATGGACTACCCGGGTAGGCACTCTCTGGATGGTCCATCCTTTGATTTTAGCTCCAAACTTTGTCTCTGCACCTCCTTCCATGTATATTTTAATCCCTATTCTAGTGAGGAATGAAGTATCCACGCGTTGGTCTTTCTTGATTTTCTTGTGTATTCTAGGTTTCTGGGCTAATATCCGCTAATATCAGTGAGTGCATATTAAGTGACTTCTTTTGTGATTGGGTTACCTCACTCAGGATGATATCCTCCAGATACATCCATTTGCTCAAGAATTTCATAAATTGTTTTTAATAGCTGAGTAGTACTCCACTGTGTAAATGTACCACATTTTCTGTATCCATTCCTCTGTTGAGGGACATCTGGGTTCTTTCCAGCTTCTGGCTATTATAAATAAGGCTTCTATGAACATAGTGGAGCATGTGTCCTTGTTACCAGTTGGAAAATCTTCTGGGTATATGCCCAGTAGAGGTATTGCTGGATCTTTCAGTAGTACTATGTCCAGTTTTCTGAGAAACCACCAGATTGATTTCCAGAGTGGTTGTACCAGCTTGCAATCCCACCAATGAGGGAGTTTTCCTTTTTCTCCACATCCTCGCCAGCATCTGCTGTCACCTGAATTTTTTATCTTAGCCATTCTGACTGCTGTGAGGTGGAATCTCAGGGTTGTTTTGATTTGCATTTCTCTGATGACTAAGGATTTCGAACATTTTTTAAGGTGCTTCTCAGCCCTTTGGCATTGTTCAGTTGAGAATTCTTTGTTTAGCTCTGTACCCCATTTTTAATGGAGTTATTTGAATTTTTGGAGTTCAGCTTCTTGAGCTCTTTGTATATATTGGATATTAGCCTCCTATCAGATTTAGGACTGGTAAAACTTCTTTCCCAATCCGTTGGTGGCCTCTTTGTCTTATTGACAGTATCTTTTGCTTTACAGAAGCTTTGCAATTTTATAAGGTCCCATTTGTCCATTTGTGATCTTACAGCACAGGCCATTGGTGTTCTGTTTAGGAATTTTACCCCTGTGCCCATATCTTCAAGGGTTTTCCCCACTTTCTCCCCTATGAATTTCAGTGTCTCTGGTTTAATGTGGAGGTCTTTGATCCACTTAGACTTGAGCTTTGTACAAGGAAATAGGAATGGATCAATTCGCATTTTTCCACTGGATAGTTTTAGCTCCCTTGTCAAAGATAAGGTGATCAAAGGTGTGTGGGTTCATTTCTGGGTCTTCAATTCTATTCCATTGGTCTACCTGTCTGTTGTTATACCAGTACCATGCAGGTTTTTTTTTTTTTTTTTTTATCACAATTGCTCTGTAGTACAGCTTGAGGTCAGGCATGGTGATTCCACCAGAGGTTCTTTTATTGTTGAGGATAGTTTTTGCTATCCTAGGTTTTTTATTATTCCAGATGAATTTGCAAATTGAAGAAGAATTGAGCTGGAATTTTGATGGGGATTGCATTAAGTTTGTAGATTGCTTTCGGCAGGATAGCCATTTTGACTATATTAATCCTTCTTTGGCTGGATTTCAACACGAAGGTTGGTTTTGGGGTTTTTACTTTTGGAAAAGGGGCTTTCAGGTTCTTTATGTATGTTTCTATACAAAACACTGTGAGTACCACATTCCTTCTGTATTCACCTTTCAAGTACAAAGAGCATACACCACCACAGCTGGATGATGATATTGATTTTCTTTTTAGCTTGAGTTACAACACTCCTTGCATGTATTGTGGAGAAGTATGAACCTGAGCTGTCATTTTTGTACTAAAAGAATGAACAAATGAACATTTTCATGAATGTGGTAAAAAAAAGTTTTAAGATGCGAAATGACTTTTAAAATAATGAAAGCATACCTCACTCTGGTGGGGATGATTGTTTTGAAAGTGCTTTAAGGTATAAAGTAACTTTATGACTCCAGTGTTCTATAAAGCCAAGGCCTAAATGAGCCACCAGTACAAAAGGCTGAAAAGAATGGGGAACTTTCAGAGCTAAGGAAGCTAATAGAACCCTTGAGAGTCAGTACAGGTCTAATAACTAATTCAGGAATGGCAAAAACCAGGATTATCATGGTTGAGAACAGAATTTGTGACAAAGAGGAAATGTTTATAGAATCAATAGTGAAAGAGGATCAGGAATTCAAGGTCAGCCTAGGCTACATGAGACCCTGTTTCAAAGGACAGAAAACAAAAAATATGCATGAAATATTAACAGGAAAAATATTTTTTATGTGCTAGACCACAGTGACTTGGGCTATCATAACAATGAATATTGCTTCTACTGCAGGCATTCTAAGCTTAAAAGAAGTCAGAATAGAAGCAGCCTTGGATAAAATATACACACCAATGTTCTTCATGTGTCTAGTTGCCATACCCTTCTTTTGAGCCATGCAACACCAAGACCCTGACCTCCTCAGCTAGGCATCCTCAAGATCAGCCCTGGCCATTCTGCTGCTGACATGCTTATTACACTACTGTAGCCTGGAATACAGATGCTGATATTCAACTCTCTCTTATTTGTAGTTCACCAGATGGGTCAGTTACAGAGAGTTATGAGATAAGAAAACTAGAGATACGATCCCACTAACTTCGGAAATATAAGAAACACTTTCAAAGAAAATGCATATTTGCTTTGGTTGCTGCTGTTTCAACTTTATTGCTTAACCTAAAGGAATATATTCAAAGGTGGAAAATTCATGACATTGAAGCCACAGGGAAGCTATGGCATCCTATATTTATCAGATATACCTCAGGACTCATAGGCTACTAAATAAAATATAACAAGACTGAGTTTGATGTAAGAGACCCCTGAGAGAAGCAAAAACAGATATCTACATGGTTGTGTTTGTTCGTCAAAGTCAACAGTGACTCTGAAATTGCAGGAGATGGGTCCCCCACCCCCACCTATCTCTCTCTCTCCCTGCTGAGGTTCTGGCACTCCCACACCCTAGTACCACATGACCTCTCCCTACTGATCTGGAACCACTGGCCTTTCTGATCAATCTCTTCTGGATCCCACTTGGACCTTGCGTCCACCTCTTCTGTTCCTGGAACTTCACTTGTTCACGGCTGTGTCTTTCCCTCTCCCGGGGAGGGCTAACAGTGCCACCAGAGCACTGACTGGGACACTGGAAAATGAGCTTTCCCTAAGAGCAGTTAGGCCTTGCCAGTGCCCAACAACAGACTCTTCTCTGTGCATCAAAGCAAACTGCAGAAACTCTCCATACCGGCTCCACATCCATGAGCTCAACTGCTCATAGAACCAAAATCTGCATCTGTATCTGCACTGAACATGAACAGTCTGTGTTGTCATTGTTCCTTAATAGTTCAATAGAATATTTTTACATATCACATGTTATGTCTCTATATATTTATTTATATCTTATTAAATATTATAATCACAGGGACTTAGAGGATACAGGAAGATACACATAGGTTATATGCAAATATTACATTTTATATAAAGGCTTTAAGCATCTTTGGATTTTGATATACAATAAAGTCCCAGAAACAATCCACCACAAATCTGTACTTTGTACAGCCCAACAGACAAGATGTTCCTAGAAAGTAAATATAAAACTCATTATACCATGTTAGCTGAAGGCTAGACTAATCAGAGGCATCTAGCTTGCTCTGTAATGCCAATTCTACCATTTAAAAAATAAGGATAAAGGCTGAGGCAGAAATCACTTTTTTGTTTGTTTTTTTGTTTTGTTTTTCGAGGCAGAGTTTCTCTGTATAGCACTGGCTGTCCTGGAACTCACTCTGTAGACCAGGCTGGTCTCGAACTCAGAAATTCGCCTGCCTCTGCCTCCCAAGTGCTGGGATTAAAGGCGTGCGCCACCATGCCCGGCTTGTTCACAGTTTTCTTTCTTTATTTTTTTTTTTAAAGATTTATTTTATTTATTATATGTAAGTACACTGTAGCTGTCTTCAGGCGTTCCAGAAGAGGGTGCCAGATCTCATTAAGGATGGTTGTGAGCCACCATGTGGTTGCTGGGATTTGAACTTATCACCTTCGGAAGAGCAGTCAGGTGCTCTTAGCCGCTGAGCCATCTCACCAGCCCCTGTTCACAGTTTTCTTATAAAACAACTGACTTATTAGTAAACTCAAAGACCACATGTTTGAAAACTGAATAATAGACTTACAAGTGTGGTAGTGTCCACTGCTGACATTCCCCTAAGATATGTAACATTTAATTGCACTTCCTCTTTATACTTGGGTTGGCTTGTGCAGAACTGGAGATAGAATCCAGGGGTGTTGCACCTCCATCTCCCATTCTCAGACTTATTTTTTGACAATTTCTTTTCAGGGTTGTACTGGTGGTTCATATTTTTTACTTTTGTTGTCTTTGCTTCATGGTTAAAAGGCAATACGCTTAGTCCAGTGAGCACATATCTGAGGTGAAGAGTGCTAACATTTGGCAAGCCATATCTGTCTGTCCCATGTTTTTTAGGAAACAGAGTCTGAGTTTTAGCTGGAGTTATTTTCCATTGTCCCTTGTAGCTAGGTTGACCATGTCACTAAGTGTTGCTGGAATTCCCAACCCTATTAAGCCCATTTAAAAATCACACAATCGGTTGCTATAAGACCGTGTTCCAGCCGCCGGGTCTCTCTTTGTCTCGGGCCTGAGTTCGCAGGCGCAGCGGGCCTAGCAGGTCAACATGCCGGTCGCCAGAAGCTGGGTTTGTCGCAAAACCTATGTGACTCCACGGAGACCCTTTGAGAAATCGCGTCTCGACCAGGAGCTAAAGTTGATTGGAGAGTATGGACTCCGGAACAAACGTGAGGTGTGGAGAGTCAAGTTTACCCTGGCCAAGATCCGTAAGGCCGCCCGGGAGCTGTTGACGCTGGACGAGAAGGATCCTCGCCGTCTGTTTGAAGGCAATGCTCTACTGAGGCGACTTGTTCGCATTGGGGTGCTGGACGAGGGCAAGATGAAGCTGGATTACATCCTGGGCCTGAAGATTGAGGATTTCTTGGAGAGACGACTGCAGACCCAGGTCTTTAAGCTGGGCCTGGCCAAATCTATTCACCACGCCCGTGTGCTCATCCGCCAACGTCACATCAGGGTCCGCAAGCAGGTGGTGAACATCCCATCCTTCATTGTTCGCCTGGACTCTCAGAAGCACATTGACTTCTCCCTCCGTTCTCCTTATGGTGGTGGCCGTCCAGGCCGAGTGAAGAGGAAGAATGCCAAGAAAAGCCAGGGTGGCGCTGGAGCTGGTGATGACGAGGAAGAGGACTAATTCATTCTTTGCTGCACTGGAGGATTGTTTAGTTTTCCAGCTGAAAAATAAAAAAAGAATTGATACTTGAAAAAAAAAATCACACAATCCAGATATCATAATTATAAGTTATATGCCTAGATTGGGCAGATCTAACAATATATACTAACTTATTCCCTAGCCATAAGACCCCTTGCTACTTGCGGTTTCTCTCAGCCATGTGGTTCTGGTTCATAGCAGCTTCTCCTCCTCTTCCTCATCCTCTCTTCTCCCTCTCCCTTACTTCTCTTCCTCTCTACTTCTTTCACCTTCCTCCTTTCCTCCTACCTGCTGGCCCCTCACTCTCCTTTCCACCTTTCCACTCCATTGCCCAATCATTGGCTCTAGCCTTTTTTTTTTTTTTAATTTATTATATGTAAGTACACTGTAGCTGTCTTCAGACACTCCAGTAGAGGACGCCAGATCTCGTTAAGGATGGTTGTGAGCCACCATGTGGATGCTGGGATTTGAACTTATCACCTTCGGAAGAGCAGTCGGGTGCTCTTACCCGCTGAGCCATCTCACCAGCCCCTGGCTCTAGCCTTTTATTGACCAGTTACCATGGGAGAAGGTTTACATGACATCACCTGACTACCTGGTGGTCTGCTCATCTAGGGCAAGCCATCTTGAGGAAGAACCTGTATTAACATCAGAATACAAACAACATTAAGGCAACCCACTACATTTTTCCTTTCTTGTCCAATTAAAAAAAGGCTCTTTCACAAAGTTCAGAGTTAAGACGGAAGGAAAGACCATCCAGAGACTGCCCCACCCGGGGATCCATCACATATACAACCACCAAACCCAGACACTATTGCATATGCCAGAAAGATTTTGTTGACAGGACATAGCTCTCTCTTGTGAGTCTATGCCAATGCCTGGCAAATACAGAAGTGGATGCTCGCAGTCATCTATTGGATGGAACATAGGGCCCCTAATGAAGGAGCTAGAGAAAGTACCCAAGGAGCTAAAGGGGTCTGCAACCCTATAGGAGGAAGAATGATATGAACTAACCAGTACCCCCCAGAGCTGTGTCTCTGGTTGCATATGTAGCAGAGGATGGCCTAGTCTGTCATCAATGGGATTGTGAAGATCATATGCCCCAGTGCAGGGGAATGCCAGGGCCAGGAAGCAGGAGTGGGTGGGTTGGGGAGCAAGGCAGGGGGAAGGTATAGGGGGCTTTGGGGATAGCGTTTAAAATGTAAATGAAGAAAATATCTAATAAAAATATTTTTTAAAAGGCTCTTTCTCTTACAGTAACAAACAATACATAGTAGGAACTATTTATTTTATTTTATTTTATTTTGGTTTTTTGAGACAGGGGTTCTCTGTGTAGCCCTGGCTGTCCTGGAACTCACTTTGTAGACCAGGCTGGCCTCAAACTCAGAAATCTGCCTGCCTCTGCCTCCCAAGTGCTGGGATTAAAGGCGTGCGCCACCACGCCTGGCAGTAGGAACTATTTTTAAACAATCATGAAAATTATTAACTATGAATTACACTTATAACATCCAGTCCATTATACTTGGCGATTTAGATGAAGTATTTTATCATCTATCCTAACTTAAAAAGTTTACAATTCTGTACCTCAATCATGTTTGATTTTAACTTGTATTACTATCTGAAAATCATCTTTTTAAGTCTAGAACAACTTCCATGCTAAACAACTTAAGTTCCATTGTGAGGCTATAACTAGTCTTCAACTCCACCAGAGTTTTAAGAAGTAATTAAATATTACCTGAATATGTAGGAAGCACAAAGACAGTTTCTAAAACTTAAACAATTGGCAGAGAAAGCTGACTTCCTGGACAGTCATCAATATTCCTACAACTAAGGTCTGGTAAAAACTACAGAAATAACAAGTAAAACTCATTATATGTGTGTCCTAAAAAGAAAATGTATTCCTATTCTACTCAATATTCTCCCACCTTGGTGCAAGGGACCTGGGATTGGCAGCAAGCCATCTAGGACCAAGCAAATGAAATTAATATTTTAGAGTACTTAAATTTATGAATATAAGAAGCTAACACAGTATCACTGTGCAAAAAATAAACCAGAGTATCAATAGAAATAACCTTTTTTTATTTTTTATTGTTTTGGTTTTTCGAGACAGGGTTTTTCTGTATAGCCCTGGCTGTCCTGGAACTCACTCTGTAAACCAGGCTGGCCTCGAACTCAGAAATCCGCCTGCCTCTGCCTCTCGAGTGCTGGAATTACAGGCATGTGCCACCACACCCGGCTTACTAGAAATAATCTTATCTTGACTAAATTTCTAGTTTTAGTTAAAGCAGCTGAATCTTTATCCTTGTTGAAATATCCTACAATTTTTATTTAAATTTTATTATATTTAGATTATATTATGTTCAGTTTATGTCATGTCACTAATTGCTATTTCATTTCTACTAACTGCTAGAGTATTCAAGGCAAGTAGCTATAAGACAGTCAAAAGGTTCACAGGTTTTTTTTTTTTTAACAAAGAGGAATGGAAATGTTGCAAAGTTTGAGGACAAAAGCATACAGTATTTCAAATGGTCGTGGTAGTCATTCGCTATGAAAGTCCAAGTGCAGCATGTAACCATATTCCAGGGTATGCAAAATGCTTCCCATAGCATGGAAAATCTGGACAGTGTGTTAAAGGAATGTGCAGGACACTGAATTTTTTTCTTGGCCTTGTGCATCAGCTTCCTTAAAAGCTAGAAAACAAACATTTCAGGTATCCACAATAAACAAGTGATTTCCTAGGGCTAAATCCTAACAGTCAGTGTAGTCCAATTACTCTGAATCTATATTTAACAGTCTTGTAAGCTTCAGTTTTAAAGTAGGCTAAGAATAGTTTGTCCAGATGGAGAATGAACATGTTTTGAAAGTGTTTGATATAAACTGGAATTGTGATGAGTGTGAGCTCTTTCAGAAAGTACTTTGCCACTAGATACAAATTTCCATTCATAAATAATTCTGCTAGGGAACTGAAAAAGAAAACTGAGTCTTTTTTTTTTTTTTTTTTTTTTTTTTGGTTTTTCGAGACAGGGTTTCTCTGTATAGTCTTGGCTGTCCTGGAACTCACTCTGTAGACCAGGCTGGCCTTGAACTCAGAGTATCAATAGAAATAATCTTTTTTTATTTTTTTTTTTTTATTTTTTATTTTTTATTTTTTTGGTTTTTCGAGACAGGGTTTTTCTGTATAGCCCTGGCTGTCCTGGAACTCACTCTGTAGATCAGGCTGGCCTCGAACTCAGAAATCCGCCTGCCTCTGCCTCCCGAGTGCTGGGATTAAAGGCGTGCACCACCACGCCCGGCTAACTGAGTCTTTTCTTATAGAATTATAAGGGCAAAAAAATAAACAAGAAATAAGAAACTTTTGTTTTTAAGACAAAGTATCTAGCCCTGGCTGAATTCAAACTACTTCTGTGTCAGTGATGTTCTTGAACTATTATCTTCTTGTATCTACTTCCTAAATCCTGGAATTACAAGCATACAACAGCCCACCCAGTTGACACTAGTGCTAGGGAAAGGTACCCAGAGCCTCATTTAAGCTAGGCAAGTACTCTACCAACTGTGCTATATGTCCAAGAGAGATTATTTTTTTTAAGATTTATTTATTTTATGTATATGAGTAAAGGGTAGCTGTCTCAGACACACCAGAAGAGCATCAGATCCCATTTCATATGGTTGTGAGCTGCCATGTGGTTGCTGGGGATTGAATTTGGATCTTCTGGAAGACCAGTCAGTGCTCTTAACCACTGAGCCATCTCTCTAGCCCCCAAGAAGTAATTTTTAAGTGAAGATCTTTTAGTGCCTAGCCGGATGATGCCTGATGTGACCACATTTCTATTTCTGAATTGGTGATCACTAATAAAAGAAATGCTATCAGTACAAGAGAAATGTGTATCCAATTCTCATAATTGCCTTTGAGCTACCAAAGTTGGGGGGAATGATAAGAAAATAACCCTGAACATATCTGAGATAGAAATCACAAGTCTTCAAATAACTCCCAGGAAACACCTGGAAGTAGCTACAAGGAGTTTCAATTTCACTATTATAAATGTCCTAAGAGTCACTTTGTTTCAGAATAAAAGTTGGTAATGATAACTAGTTTTGGTAGTCATAACTAGTTTTGGTAGTGATAACTACTTTGGTAATGACAACTAGTTTTGGTAGTGATAACTAGCTTTGGTGGTGATAACTAGTTTTAGAAGTGATAACTAGTTTTGGTAGTGATAATTAGTTTGGTAGTAATAGCTAGTTCGGTAGTGATAACCAGCTTGGTTCAACTTCACAGTTTTTCACTAATGAACAGTTATCATGGTGCTCAGTCACATTAGCCATCCACAGTTTTCTTTCCTATTATCTCATTACCCATGGTCACTCATTGTCACCCTTTCCCTTCTTTCCTTCCACCATTAAATTTAAGCACGTGCTAACTCGTGTTTATGACCCAGAAACAGCTTCCTTTCCACTTTACTTCCAATTGGAATCATTAATTCGTTTCATCAACAAATATCTTTGGTAACAAGTACTATTTAGTAACAAGGTTGGCAGTGCCACAGACGGCAGGGTCAGATAAGCAGGCACACCAACTATACTATATCCCTGTTGAGAAAGAATGTAGAATAATCCCAGATATTACATACCTTCCACCTCTACCACCAAACTCACATGCTGAAGCCCTTAGCCAGGTGATAAAACCTTAAGAAAGTAGTTAAAATGGAATGGCATTATAAAGGTAGAGCTCTAACCTGACAGGATGGTCTCTTTATATGGAGAGGGCATGGTGACGCAAGCCTTTAGTCCCAGTGCCTGGGAGGTAAAAGTAGGAGGATCTCTGAGTTCAAGGCCAACCTGGTCTACAGAGGAGTTATAGGACTGCTGAAACTACACAGAGAAACCCTGTCTCAAAAAACAAACACAGAAAGAGCTCTCAAAATTGCCCCCAGCATACACACCAGGTCATGTGAGAACAGCAACAACAACAAAAGGTCATGTGAAAACATATCAGGGAGGAAGCCATCTATGACCTCAAGAAAGAGGCCTGGGGTAAAAACTCACCTTAGCAGTACCTTGATCTTAGACTTCCCAACCCCAGAAATGTGAGGATAATAAATTGATGTTGGTTAAGCCACCCCAAATGCAGTATGATTTTGTCTGGAATTGAACTAAGAACAGCCCCTGTTGGTAATTTAGGTCGAGCTTTCTCTTCTATCAACTACTCAATCAGTACTAGGCAGGAAGAGCTAGCTTTGTCTACAGTTAAGCTCCAAATTATAAGGGGCTCTTCATTCAAAATCAGGCATGGTGCCGGGTAATAGAAGTTCAAGGCTATACTTGGGAGGCAGAGGCAGACTGATCTCTGAGTTTGAGGCCACCTTGGTCTACAGAGAGAGTTCTAGTACAGCCAGGGCTACACAGAGGAAAACTTGTCTTGAAATAAACAACAACAAAAAAATCAGGCCTAGTGCGGAGAATGAGCAACTGGAGCAGAGGTTGGAAGTGGAAAAGAAGAGGTGTGTTAGGAGAATTGTATTTATCTGCAGTGGAGGAATAATATTGCTGTCTGGAACCTGAGTTTGGTGGGAACAGGAGTAGCAGGGTGTGTGGATCATACTTTATGTGTGCATCAGCTTGTGCCTTAGTCATAATGCATTGAGAGTGACTTAAGCAACATCCGTTTATTTGTTGGGCATCAAGTGACCCAGCAATGAGGCTCCTGAGCTGTTTCTGCATGTGTCAAACACACATAGTAGACAGGTTTCATCTGATACTGAAGAGTAGAGAATTGACAATTTCCATGGCTCAAACTAGGTACAGTTATGAAGCTTTAAAATAATTATTTCATATTATAGCTGCCCCCTTTTCGTTTCTTAGAAAATGATGTCCTGGCACAAGTGTCTGAAAAAAGTTGTGTTTCCCATCAATAGAGTTCTTTCATTGATGATGGTGGCAGGTTTGTTTGGAAGCAAGTGGAACTCTCACATCCAGGGGCAAAGCACAGACAAAAGGAGTTTGTGCAGAGTCAAGCAGACTTGCAGTGTGCCATAGTAGCCAGAAAGACAGAGATAGAGACACAGGGAAAGAGAGAGGGAGAGAGGAAGAAGAAGGGGAGGTCAGGACACACACACACACACACACACACACACACACACACACACACAGGACTCTAATAGTATGTAAACACAAAGAATGTTTTATTCTGCAGAAGTCCAGCACACTGGGGGTCTCCCAATACCAAGATAGACACCCAAGTGAGCTTGCAGGCCTGATTTAAAGCACATTAGGGAATTCCTGGGTAGGTGACCTCTATGTTAATCTGTTCAGGACAACTCTAGGGGCATTCCATTACCAGGGTGTGGGGCTGGAAACTTGCTAGGGAGGTCGGGGAACTTCTGAGGAAGTAGCTGAGGAAGTCTAAAAACTGATGCAGACCGATGGTCCTTGCCTCAGGGCAAGTGGCAGGGCAACTTCTAGGCCTGGGCTTGCCTGGACTTGCCCAATTCTTGGAAACTAGGATTTAGGCCTAATCTCTTTAACTGAGAATTTGAAGCCTGTCATGGAAATAGCCTAGCCTTCACAGTAGGAACAGCAGCTGTAGTATAAAGCCAAAGCTTAGCTCTCAGATTCTATGCTCAGTTCCTCTGTCAGCTTCTGACTGAGGTCACTAATTTACATAAACTTTTCGTTTCCTCTGGGGGCAGCTGCCTCTTTCCTTTCCATTAAAACCCCAGAATAACTCCTGTTGTACAAAGTTCAGGTTTCCCAAGAAGTCTATGATGCTGCTTTTTCCCCTTTCTTCTAAAGGTATTTATCACCTCTAAAAAATAGTTTTCCTTTTATTAGTTAGTTTCACAGTGTTAGAAAACATTGAAAAATTTACCTGGAACCCTAGAAGCTACTAGGATATTGGTAAAGGGTCTAGGTTCACCTATTTTAACACTCAATGGTTGTCTTAGTCAACAAATAGTCTTCATGAAGTAACACTGATATCAATGGCACAACTTATCCAGGAAGGCATTTTAAATTCAATTATACTAATGTGTGTGTAAGTCCTAAAAATAATAGCCTTAGAAGACAGGCACAGTGGCATATTAGCCATTAGAAGGCTAAGCTGTGGGAAAGACCAGAATTTTGAGGCCAGTCAGGGCTACACAATGAGACTCTGTAAAAAAAAGTACAATACACTCAAAACCTCATAGTTCCAGCCTGCAGTAGTAGTGCAAGCCTTTAATGCTAGCACTCTGTAGTAACAGGCAGTTAAATCTTGGTGAGTTCGAGGTCAGCCTAGTCTACAGAGTGAGTTCCAGAACAGCCAGAGCTGCACAGAGAAACCCTGTCTCAAAATGAGAAAAAGAAAAAGGAAGTTTCAAATCTATCAAGTACTTGTTCTTTTCACATCGTGGTTTCGTTAGTTTCTTCCTGTTTGATTCGAACAAAAGGAGCATATCTTACATACCAAAACAGACCAGGTTCTCCCAGCATCCCTCAGTCCCTCCTTGGCATACCCTCCCCCAACCCTGAACTTTCCAGCCCAGGGACTGGGCTGCCTCTCCCCTAGAGGCTCTTCCCTATATAATCTAGACATTTTTGGTCTCTTCTGTCTCTCCTTTTCTTCTCTCTCTGCATGTGCACTTTTTCTTTCTCTTCTCCTTCTCCTCTCCTTTCCCATGGCCTCCTTTCCTGGGGCCTCCTTTCCTGGGGCCAGTGAATTTGTCTGAGAGCAGCTACCTAATAAACCTACATTTATTGTAATTTAATATGGCTTGACTTAGCTCATTTCACCAGCAGAGAAATAACTTATCACTTCTGCCTGCAGTCTTATTTTTGAGACACCTGGTAGCAGGACCTTTGATACTTTGCCTGGAATAACTATCACTGCACAGGCTAAGTCTCTATATGGCCAGCTTCCACCTAGTTTCAGGAGAAACTTGACTGAGTTTTCTGCCATGACTCCTCCAGTGTCTACAATTGTGTTCATATCCTTTTGAACTTCAAAATGGCTTTAATTCCTGTTTCTACTAATACTATGTTCAAAGCAATTTGGATTTTATCATGTTCCTCAAAATTCTTCTAGCTGATGACCATTCCTTGATCTCAAAGCCACTTCATTTTCAGATTTTTATTATAGCAACATCCTTTTACCAGGTACCAAAATATTCAGATCAATGATCTCTCCCTGTGTAGCAATATTGCCACAAGCGTAGCAATGTAAAAAAAATACATGGTCTCTGTGGGTGAGGAGGGCACAGCTCAGTTAGGTTTTCTACTCTGGGACATTTCAGAAAGTGGTAGCACTGGAGCTTGTTTAGTTGTGCCAGGGAAATGTTAGTGATCCCCAAAAGCACACACAGGAGCTAATCTGATACAACTCACAGCAGGGTCTTTATTCTATTCGAGCTAGCTCACTGCACCCCACCCCCAACCCAACACACTATCATCATGCAGGATGGTTTTGGTGGGGTGGGGGGAGCCCCAAATGTCTATCAGGGCAAGGCTTTATAGTAAGCAGCAAGCAGGGAATACGTGTGCAAGCATCTAATTGGAAAGCTCCTATGGCCTTTAACATAATTGGTTAGTGCTGGGAGTCCTATCATAAACTTTATTTCTGCTCCCCTCTGCATTGGTGGTCATTAGGCAGGGGGTGGGCTTGTAACCTGGGGTGCAGGTTTGTTGGAATAACCTTGAGACCCTGTTCTTGTTAAGGGTGTAACCTTGGAAAGGCTGGTCTTGTTGGGGATTAGCCTAGAGACTGGAGCTAGGCTCAGGTTTTGTTGGGAGGCAACTTGGAAACTAATGCTAAGTACCAGCCTGCTAGTTAACCTGAGTTCAAACTTAGGTCAGGTTCTCTAAAATGGAGTCTGAACTTAAAAGCTTTGGCTTCTCAGTTTGATGCTCAGAGGGAATCTATTCCCAAACTCTTGAGACTCTTGAGAGTGTTAGTAAGATTCTCTTTTTTCTGGGTTGTCGGACTGGCTGGAAAATCCAAATTTAGAATACCCCCTCCCCCAGCTGTCCTGGAACTCTCTTTGTAGACCAGGCTGGCCTCAAACTCAGAAATCCACCTGCCTCTGCCTCCCAAGTGCTGGGATTAAAAGCATGCGCCACCACTGCCCAGCCCAAACTTAGAATCTTGTTTTCTTTGTGTCTGACAGAAGACCACCCAAGTCTATTAGCACTGTGCCTCTCCTCATGGAAGGCTATTTCCCCAAAGCCAGTCAAGAAAGGAAAACCAGTGTGCCAGCAAGATGGAGGCTGTCTTTAGGAAGTGACACACTTGTTTTTATTATTATTATTATTATTTTTTTTTTTGCCATATGCTATTGAGTAGAAGGAAGTCTCAGGTATCCCTGTCCCCAAAGGACTCGATTAGGTCATGAAAAGTGACAGATGTCTCAGTCTTTCACAAAATACAGATGTACCATGTGGGTGAACATTTAATAGTCTGTGTATTCACATCCAGTTTGTATAAACTACTCTCGTAAATCTGCTCAGAGGCATTATGCTGCATATAGCACATAGTACAGTAGTAACCAAAACCAGACACAGTTCCTGTCCTGATGGAAAATATAGGAGCAGAGAGAAAACAACTGTATGAGTAAACAGGAAATCTGGCCAGGTTGGGTAGTGCATACCTTTAATCCCAGGGCTCAGGGAGTTCAAAACCAGCCTGGTCCCCATAGCAAGTTTCAAGTTGGCTGGGGCTAGAGAGTGAAACCTGTATCAGAAGAAATTTTACAACTTTGACAAATACTGAGAAACAGTCACAAGGCTGTGAAAATCTGTAAAATGAGCAAATAAACTGACCTAGTGATTGGGTACAGTTCCTCAGAGAAAATTACTTTTTTGCTTGAGATATAAAAATTGCATGGCAAATATCTAGGAAAAGAACATAAATGAATTACATACAATGAGTAAAGCACATACAAGGAGCTGGAAGCCTAGCATTAAAGGAATGAAAAGCTAAAACTTGAAACAAGGAAACCAAAACCTGCTTCCAGCTCTGCTCTCTCCTCTGAGCTTTTCTGATCCTCTATGTGCTCTGGCTGTCCTGGAATTCACTCTGTAGACCAGGCTGGCCTCGAACTCAGAAACCCGCCTGCCTCTGCCTCCCGAGTGCTGGGATAAAAGGCATGCGCCACCGCACCCAGCTGACCCTCTTGACTACAAATTTCTCTCTATCCCGTTTTTCTCTTGTTATCAACAATCCTAACTCATCCTTCAAGTTTAATTCTTGTTGCATTTAGTGTTTCTCTAAACTATTTGGATCTTCAGTGACACCAAGCACCCCACCAGCCCTGACAGAACTTGGTCCTGTGGGAAGGAGACTTTGGGGACAGATCAGCATGCAGGTTGTCTGTTAGTATGTGCTCTTGAAACTAATCGGTGGAGAAAGGACGAGGAAGTGGAGCTGGACAGAAAGGGAATGAATTTGAGATGCAACCAAACTAGAGTTTGGTGATGAAAAAGTCTTTGAGGTTCCACTAAGTTGCAGCAAACAGCCCAGAACTTTATATTTCACTAGGCTAATGACTCCTTGGAAGAAAGATGACTTTGGCGGAGGAAGTTTCAGTAATTTTTCCAAAAGGATGATGAGTAAGGGATATCTTTTGCTGTTACTGCATGTTCAGAAGTGCCTTTATTCTTAGAGGGATCTAAGGACCCACTGATCACAGCCAGCCCTACATCAGCATCAAGCTCAAATCAACTATCCTCACTGCCTTGTACAAGGTTCTATTGCCATCAGCTTTTCATGGGCTTTGTTTGTTTGAGACAGGGTTTCAGTGTGAAGCTCTAGCTATTCAGAAACTCACCATGTAGCCCAGGCTGGCCTTGAACTCACTCACAGAGACCGTCCTGCTTCTGCCTCCTTGGTGCTCAGGTTAAAGGCGTCTTTTGCTTCTTGTTTGGGACTGAGGTTTTTTGTTTGTTTGTTCATTATTTTGTTGTTGTTGTTGTTTATTTTTTCAGTTTTGAGATTTTTGATGAGAGATTAGATATTTAAGAGCAAAGCACTGGGATTTAATAAAAATCGGGTGAACAAAAGATTGAATACTGGTCAAAAGACTTGATTAACCAAAAACACAGCACCCTAACTGAAACAGTCAGCTTGTTGTTGGAAGATTTATTTTTAATCATGTCTTTGGGTGTATCCATGAGTGTATGCCAAGTGTGTGGGGTGCCTGTGGAGGCTACAAGTGTCAGATATCCTCCTAAGCCACCTGCTGTGGCTGTTGGTAAACACATGTTCCCTGGAAGAGCGATTAATTAATATGTGATCTTAACTGCTGAGCCATCTTGACAACCCTTGGGTTTTCTCTATAAAATAACACTTGATTTCCATCTGATGGTGCCATTTGGGAAGGTTGTGGAGTCTTAGGAAACAGGACTGGAAGAAGATAGGTCTGCTTCAAGCCCTAGCCCCTGTGGTTCCTACCCAAGTAATGAGAAATCCCCCGGTACTCTCCCACTGCCAGCAGCTCTGCTGTGCCTTCCCCAGCATAATGGGTGGCACCTCCTCCAACCAAGAACCAAGATAAAACCTTCCACCTTTTAACTGCTTCTTTGGAGAGACAGAGACAGAGAGAGGAGGGGGAGGGGGAGATGGAAGAGGGGGAGGGAGAGGGGAGAGAGGGGGAGGGAGACAGGGGAGAGGGGGAGGGAGAGGGCAAGGGGAGGGGGAGGGAGAATTTTTTTTTTTGAGACAAAACTCTGGCCCTGGATAGCTTAAAACTCACTCACTTTTTATGGAAATTAGGGAGGCCTCAAACTCACAGAGATCTGCCTCTCTTGTCTCTTTTTTGTTTTGTTTTGTTTTGATTTTTCGAGACAGGCTGTCCTGGAACTCACTTTTGTAGACCAGGCTGGCCTTGAACTCAGAAATCCACCTGCCTTTTCCTCCCTAGTGCTAGGATTAAAGAAAGGCGTGCGCCACACTACTCCCGGCTTGCCTCTCTGTCTCTTAAGTGTGGGGATTAAAGGTGTGTGCCACCATGACCCACTTCTGGTATTTTATCACAGCAACAGGAAAAGCAACCAGGGTCAGTAAGATGGTGCTGGGTGTAAAGGCATTTTCCGAGCCAGATGACCTCATTCTACTCATGTGGTAGGAGAGAACTGACACCTCACCGTTGTTCTCTGACCTCCATATATGTGTCCTTGCAAATATATACAAGCAAAAAAAAAAAAAAAAAAAAAAAAAAAAAAAAAAAAAAAAAAAAAAAAAAAAAAAAAGGTAAAAAAGCTTTTCTAGAAGAAATCAACTTTTTTTTTTGACAAAATTTAGCTACATAGCACAGTCTACATTTTTTTTTCAGAACATTTATGAACATTGGCCTGCATGTATGTAGATGTACCATGTATATGTAGTGACTGAAACTGGCCTGAAGAGGGCACTGGATTCCATAAAACTACATGAAGTTAAGGTTGTGAGCCACCATGTAGGTGCTAGGAACTGAACTCCAGTCCCCTATAATAGGAACTGTTCTTAAGCACTGTGCTCTCTCTCCAAACCTGGCCTTGATTCTCAATCCTGTGGCCTAGGCCATTCAGGTGCTGGGATTATAGGAGTGTGACACAATAACATATCTAGGTCTACAGGGCCTTAACAAAACAGACTTATTTTCTATCACAGTTTCTCAACAATTTTTCATTATCCCCATTACTTATTAGGATAAACATCATTCTAATGTCCTTTACAAATTTTTAATTCCACAGATACACTATATCTCAGAACTGAACTTTATTCAGTAAGGTTTTCCATTTCCTTCAGGAATCAACGATTTTTCACCCCTTGACTGCCACAGAGCTCAGATGGAAATGCATGAATTACTATAGTACCCCATAGTAGACTTCCACCTTCCAGAACCATGAGAAAACATGTTTCTAAGTGATGATTAATCTTCACTGTCAATTTGACTGGATTTGGCATCACCATGGAAACACACCCCTGAGTGTACCTGTGAGGGAAGCCAGGGGACTCCAGTCTGCAGGGGTGGGGAGGGAGCAGTCCAGGGTCCCTGGGCCTCATGGAGGCCAGGGAAAACAGGTTCTAGCTCTTGGGCGTCACAGGACATCACTGGATACTGAGGAAGAGTTGAGAACAGGTGGGGGCCCCCAGGACGGCAGTGGCCCTGGGCTGAATGGGAAAAAGGACAAGAGAGGAAGAAGGTTCTTGGTGCTTCCTGAGAGGTAGAGTCCTTGGTCTGGCCTGGAGGCTGGAGACTCTGGGAGGCCTACCTGCAGGAGAATAGATGCAGCTCTTTAGAGCAAGGCCTATTCCATTGCTCCAGCACAGCGAGTCTAGATGAAAGGAGGCAGTCCGTGGTTTTAAGGCATTTATTGTAGAAAGGCAGAGAGAGAGAGAGAGAAATGAATAGAGAAGCAGAGGCCAGCCATGGCCACGTGGAAAGAGGGGGGAAAGGGAGGTGAAGAGAGGGGGAGCAAGAGTAAGAGCAAGAGGGTAAGAGAGGCAAGAGCTTAAGAGAGAGAAGAGGGGCCAAGTAGCCCCTTTTGTAGAGGGCCAAACCTACCTGGCTGTTGCCAGGTAACTATGGGGAGGAACATACCTGGCTGTGGCCAGGTAACTGTGGGGATGGAGTAGAGCCAGAATACCAGGAGCTTGGGGCATTGCCCTATGTGACCGATGGCCACAGGATTATGGAGTTGAGGGCCTCATGGTTTCAGGAGCCTAGTGCGTGAGAGCATAGCTCATGGTTCTGTCCCTTGTAGAATTTTCTACTGGGTCTCTGGAGTAAGCCTCACTCATCCAGAGCACAGATTGCCTTTCACAGTCCAACATAACAACAAACCCCTTCCCTTCATTGAGTTGCTTTCATAGGGTCTTTTGTTACAGCAACAAGGAAAGCAGCCTATACAAGACCCAGCCTGTAGTAACTTGTTATGTCAAGTGGAGAACATTCACACATGCATAAAATCCAAGAAATGACTACACAGCATACTGGAAAAGACATGTTACCAGAGGGTTAAGAGCAGGAGGGGGTTCTCTATTCTGGTCTTAGGTCTGAGCTCAGTCCCTTAACACTAGGGTAAATAAAGCTTAACCCTCTTCTCTATAAAATTACTGGCTTCAAATAATATGGCTTCAGGCTCTTTGAAACAAACAAATATTGAAACAAAACTTACAAACAAAAAGCATTTAACTAATTTTTAATATACTACTGCCAGGAATTCCATCCTCAGGGAAGTAAGGAAGGATAATTAAGAAGCATGTCCATGACAATTATATTTGATGTCAAGACAAAATCTAAAGTTTGTCTAACAATAAAGTATAAGATCACAGTAGAAGGTGTTAGAGATGGCAGAGCAGTTAAAAGCATGGCTNAAAAAAAAAAAAAAGCCTATACTCAGCAAAGCTGGAAAATCTGGATGAAATGGACAATTTTCTAGACAGATAGCAAATACCAAAGTTAAATCAGGATCAGATCAACAATCTAAAGAGTACCATAACCCCTAAAGAAATAGAAGCAGTCATTAAAAGTCTCCCAACCAAAAAAAGCCCAGGACCAGGGTTAGTGGAGAATTCTATCAGACCTTTAAAGAAGACCTAATACCAATACTCTTCAAACTATTCCACAAAATAGCAACAGAAGGAACATTACCAATTCATTCTATAAAGCCACAGTTACACTGCATATTCTCCTTTGGAGATGGAATGGTTTCTGTCTAATCAGGAACCTGTCACAATTTCCTTTCACAGAGGACTTCATAAGAGATTATTACTCCTATCATGTTTAATGTTCCAAATAGATTTTAAAAACTAGTTGAGTGCATATTACTTTTAGCTTCAGAAGACATCATGTATATTTAAGAGGTATTTAACTATTATAAATTATTTTGATGACTTAAAAATGTCAATACTGAGTTGTATATTTTAAGATAAATTTTATTAGTTTAATTTTTAAAAAAAACCAAAAAGTTAAAAAAAATCATGGGTGCAAAAAACTTGCTTAGAATCCCACCTTTGCAGAACTAAAGCGATGAGTTGCTTGGTTTGGGAGGCTGTTAAATGAGAAGTTCCTCAGAGGTCCAAATATTTTAACCTTTGGTGGTCCTGTTTTGGGAGGTTATGGAACCTAACCTTTAGATTGTGGAGCCTTATTGGAAGGAGAAAGCCACTGCGGTCGGGCTTTTGAGGGTTATAGAATCACCCCACCTCTACTTTTCTCTCTGTGCCTTCCTGTCAATCAAAGTGTGATCAGTCAGCTTCCTGCTACCATGCCCTTCCAGCCTTATAGACCCGTAACCCTCTGAACAGTATATCAAAATAAACCCTTTCTTTCATATTATACTTTTGGTCATATTTTATCACAGCAATAGAAATAAGCATTTGAGGCCGGGCATGGTGGCACACGCCTTTAATCCCGGCACTCGGGAGGCAGAGGCAGAGGCAGAGGCAGAGGCAGAGGCAGAGGCAGAGGCAGGTGGATTTCTAAGTTTGAGGCCAGCCTGGTCTACAGAGTGAGTTCCAGTACAGCCAGGGCTATACAGAGAAACCCTGTCTTGAAAAACAAACAAACAAACAAACAAAGCATTTTGGGGTTTTGTTTGTTTGAAATGGGGCTTGACTACGAAGTCCTGAGTAGCCTGGAACTCTGAGTCCTCCTGCCCCAGCTTCCTGACTCCTGAATCAGTCACAAAAATGCACCACCATATCTGGGGATAAGTGACTAAAAAAAAAGATTTATTTTTATTATTATTATTATTATTATTATTTACAATGTAAGTACATTGTAGCTATTTTCAGACACACCAGAAAAAGGCATTCAATCTTACTACAGATGGTTGTGAACCACCATGTGGTTGCTGGGATTTGAACTCAGGAAAAGCAGTCAGTGTTCTTAACAGCTGAGCCATCTCTCCAGCCCTCGACTTCTTTTTTTTTTTTTTTTAAAGATTTATTTCTTTATTTATTTTATGTGAGTACACTGTAGCTGTCTTTTGACACACCAGAAGAGGGCATCAAACCACATTACAGTTGGTTGTGAGCCACCACATGGTTGCTGGGAATTGAACTCAGGACCTCTGAAAGAGCAGTCAGTGCTCTTAACTGCTCAGCCATCTCTCCAGCCCGATAAAGTGACTTTTAAAAACATCTTGAATGGCTTCTTGGAAGCAGTTGACAAGTCCTAAACCAAATTATTTAAGGTATATAACTTGAACCTTGGAAACCCTATGACATGACCACAACGAAGAACATACTCACCTTTCCACATTTCCTATGACATGATCACAACGAAGAACATACTCATCTTTCCCACACTCCTTGGATCCCTTCTTAAGACCTTCCTCGAACTTCCTTGGTCCCACCCCATATCCCTAAATAACCACTGATTTGCTATCACTGTAGATCAGTTTTCATTTCCTAATTATACCCAAATGGAATCATACCCTATGTACTTTTTATCTGGCTTCTTCCTCTCAGCATTGATATTCACACTGTTGTATGTGTTTATAGCTAGTTCCTTTTTAATCTATGATTGGCAGTCCCTGGAATGAGTTACTCAGAAAAAGCACTCATTTCCATCCCCGAACTTCTCATAGAGGGTTTTAGACACATTTTGCATTTTATCTTTGTCATTCAAATTAGGGCTTTGTCTACTTAGATGGGAGCTAGTATTCCATCACACACAGCTGTTTTTGCCTTGATTCTTTCAAAGCATTGCTTTATTTAAATTTTAATCTAATCTTTGTGCTATTGCAACAAATAACCCTAACTTTCTAGAAGTATAATTATATTCTTACAAGTTTTGTTAACTGTAATGAATGCAAGCCAGTTGGTGGTGACCCTACTTTTTTATTTTTAAAATATAAGTGCATGGTGAGATAAAGACATAGTTCAGTGGGAGAGCGTTTGCCTACCATGCTTAAGGATCTGGGTTTAATCCCCAGCATGAACACAAAAACAAAGTGCATATACATGTGCATACACAAAGAGAAGGAGGGACTGAGGGAGGGAGGGCGAGATATAATGACAAGTATGTCCCCAATACCAAATACAGCAAGTGGAAAAAAAACACACAAGATGACATGATCTTACTAAATCATTTACTTGCTACACTGTCAAAGGGACTAGTATGCTAACCTACAATTTCTGTAATTCTCTAATTCATAAATCCACAGGTGATAATCTAAAATGATCAGTAGAACTTCTTAGAAAAACTATGACCAACCTAAATAGGTGGGGTTATAAATCTTATTCCAAAAATACGAATGGAATTTGTTAATTTTTAGAGGTCATGCAGATCTCATTTTAAGGTTCTGGCCTGGCCTTTATAACTTAGCCCTTAATTATAAGTCTGCAAAAAGCTTAGCAAGAGTAGCTTATTACTTAGAAAACTCCACTCCACCCATTAATCACAAAACTCATTACAATACTGATGGGTCAAAATACATGAATAGGTTTTTAGTTTGTGTTTTTAGTTGCTTACATGCTAATTAACATTTAATTATAGACACCGTTTCCTTACCGCAAAATCAAAATACAAATACTAAGGTAGTTCTCAAGCATTTTTAAAATTAAGAACTGAAGAAGCGCCTCAGCTATTTATTTTTGGTGCTGGGAATCGACGCCAGAGCCTTGCATATGTTCAGCAAGCGTGTTCTATCGCTGAGCGACATTTCCCCAACCCACCTAGTTTCCTTCTAATGCTACATTTGACTGTTGGACAACACAAGCATTCACAAAATTGCAATTCTTTTGGGTTGTATAAAAGCTTAAAATAATATGCTTCTCTTGCATATAAATACAGTCTAAGGGCTTCCTCTCAATATTTCCTATTAAGGCTACAAATCAGTAGAAAAATAATAGTGCCTCCCACGGGCTTGCCGACTTTTTAAATCTGGAGCCTGACAACAGACAGCAGGAGTGAACGACAGAACAGACGCAAACGTTGGCAAATGTTAATATGCTAGTCCGCCCCGAAGAAATACTCGGATGTGAATTACACGTGCTCGCGGCCTCAGACTCCACCGAGCTCCCTCTGGAAGCATCCAACTGGCCTCTGACCTAGGGAGAAAAAGCCGGTCCACTGCACCACCACTGCAGGAAAGAGAGCGGAAAGCCTGCTCATACTCCGATGGGTTTGGCCGTCTTGCTCGCGCGCAGGCCTCACACCTGAATCCCTCTCCGCATCCAGAGCGCCCCAGCCTGAAGGAGTTCCCACCGTCAGGTTTCTAGCTCCCGCTTCCCAAGCTCCGCGTCGCCCCAAGCCACCAACCCCACACAGCTCAAGGAGACCCCACTCCAAGACCAGAGTCCGCCCGGCCCCGCCCATCGCACCCATGTGACGCATGCCCCGCCCACAGCCTCCACGTGACCCGACCGGCCTCCGCGCGCAGCGTGGATCGCGGCCGGAGCCGCCATTGTTCCGCCAGGGGAGGACAGCGGGTCCTGGCGCTGGCGCCCCGACGCCGCTTAGCGGCCGCCTCTGGAGACACTCTGTCCCCGCCGCCCCGTGTCCTCCTGGTGGCGGCTGCGTGAGGCCGGCTGCGGAGACTGGGAACCCTTGGCTCTCCCCGTGGAGGCCCCTATTCCGTACTCCGGCGTGAGGGTTGGCCGCGATGCGCTCGGCCTGAGGTGTCGCGGCCCTGTCGCCTCCCACGACTGTTCCAGCGGCGGCTCCGCTCCCCGGCGTCATCCCGCGAGTCTCTCTGACGGGAGGGAAGATGGCTGCACGAAGCTGGCAGGACGAGCTGGCCCAGCAGGCCGAGGAGGGCTCTGCCCGGCTGCGGGAGTTGCTCTCGGTCGGCCTAGGTTTTCTACGCACGGAGTTGGGCCTCGACCTGGGGCTAGAGCCGAAGCGGTATCCGGGCTGGGTGATCCTGGTGGGCACCGGCGCTCTCGGGCTGCTGCTGCTCTTCCTTCTAGGTTACGGCTGGGCCGCGGCTTGCGCCGGCGCCCGCAAGAAGCGAAGGAGCCCGCCCCGCAAGCGGGAGGAGGCGGCCCCGCCGACTCCGGCCACCGAGGACCTAGCCCAGCTGAAGAATCTCAGAAGCGAGGAGCAAAAGAAGAAGAACCGGAAGAAGCTTCCTGAAAAGCCCAAAGTGAGTAGTGGCGAGGAGCCCGGTGGTCAAGGGAAGCGAGAGCGCTTAAGCGAGAGCTCAGGACGAGGTGGTAGGTGAACACGTTCCTTGAGAAGGGGGAAGTCGGAAAGTGTAAGAACCAGTAGGAAAGTCGCGTTTTCCTGAATGGAAATTAACTCCAGGGGGTAGGTGTAAATAAGAGAGACCAAACTTACAGCCATCATATGAGAACCTTGGTTTCCCCAAAAGCAGATCCTTCCTAGAGGCCTATGAAAGGAGGCTGCATGTGGAGGTTAATGGGACCTTACAGTGACGTTGGGAAGTTCTGAAAAGACTGCCTGGTAGAGAGAGATGTCTATCTCAAGTCACGTTGAGACCTGAGACCGTCACGGAAGATAGGGGTGACCTAAAAACTCTGGCTTAAAGAGGATTACAGGTGTTCAGATCAAGACATACTCGTCTTAGTTGGAAATGGTAAAGGGAAATGGTTACTCTCTCTTATCCTGGTGAGTGTGGCCAGTGGGTTGCTGGTACAGGAACTGGGCAAAAGGGAGCTGGCGATCTAATACTCCTTCGGGATAGATGGCCCCGAGAAAAACATAAGGCAAGTACAGCAAAGTAGTCTATAGTACAGTTCACGATGTGGAAGGCTTTTTTGTTTTTTAATAAAGCATAAAGAAGTGACAGATCAGAATGCTGAAGAAAGTTGAGAGGATATTTCAAGCTGCAGTTTGCTGGACCACATGTGGCAAAAGCTATTCATTTTTATTAGGCATTAGTGTTTTACTTCTGTATTCTGTGTTGTAATTTCTCTGTGATATTTTGTTATGTATATTTGTTGGGGAGATCTTGAGCCATGGCATGCATGCAGAAGTCAGAGGAGAACTTATTGGAGTTGGTTCTCACCTTCCACCACGTGGATCTTGGGAATTGAACTCGCAGGCTTCTTGGCAAGTGCCTTTACCCACTGAACTGTTTAGTAGCCTGTTTTACATAATTTATGTAATATGAAATATAAGTACATTAGAAATATTTATTAGTGTAGTGTTGGTGGTGGATGCATTAATCCCAGCACTTGGGAGGCAATGGCAGGCAAATCTTTGAGTTTGAGGCCATTCTGATCTTTATAGTTTCAGGACAGCAAGGACTGAGAAACTTTGCCTCCAAAAAGGAAAAAGAAATACCTCCTATTTTTATATTATCTGAATGTAACTCTCCACCTTTTCAGAACACTTCAGTAAGGCAGTACCAGGCTCTTACTATGAAGAGATAGATGTGCTCTGGTATGTTTGATGGACATATAGGAATTAAAGTCAATCTATTGGGAGACAGGTTCATAAAAACTGTGTTCATGGACCCATAAGTACTAAATAGAAAGCCTGACAGCTCATATCATAAGCACTCATGTTTTGATTGCTGAGTGGGAAGATAGAAGAGAGGAAACCTAGAAAGTTATCAGTATACTACTTTCTGAAGTTAGGAGAAGAGAAAACAGCACACTGAGATCATGCATAATTAAAAGTTCTGTAGACATCATCAAGGGTTAAGTAATGTTTTAATGAAAATAGAGCTCTTGGCTTCAGAGTAAAGGTGATCTTGAAACAAACCACATGCATTAATACTAAGGCCTGTGTGGATTGTGGCAAGTTATGAAATTTTCAAAGTCTCTTTAGGATGTTTAGGATTTCAGATGGACCTGAGGAGAGAGACAGGTGCTTCACGAGTCCATTTGAAGTGCATCATGACACAGATGACTCATCTGAAAGAACACCACATCCTTCACTATGAAAAATGTACAAAAGATAGGATTTGGCTCATCCTGCTTTTCATTTGTGTTAAGGAAGGGGGAATGGGTAATAAGTAAATCTACTTGAGATTTTTGAGGAGCTGGAATTGAGATTGGATCATTGAATGTGAATTAGGTGAAAAAAATAACCTGCCAAATAGTAAGAATGTATTAGAGAAGTTATGGTCCTGAAACTTTTTAGACAGGGTTTCTCTGTATATCTTCGGCTGTCCTGGAACTCACTTTGTAGACCAGGCTGGCCTCGAACTTAGAAATCCACCTGCCTCTGCCTCCCAAGTGCTGGTATTAAAGGTGTGTGCCACTACCATCTGGCTGCTCCTGAAAGTTTTGACTGCAATTCAGAAATATATTTTGTATTCTAGTACAGTCATAAAATTGTTTTTCTTTGATGCATTTGTGACTCACAAAATTGGTTTCTTATTAGATTATAAGGCCCCCATCTCACCCTCCCCTTAGAAAAATACTGCTTTTCAGGGCCAAGTATAAACTTCATTATTTCCTGTTCATTTTGTTTCTTGTACTGTGCTGCATTTTTACTTAGGGGAGGAAAAATAAAACAAGGCCTACTTACATGTTGAAAGCAAGAAAAGGTGGTGTTTTACGTCTTACTATGAAGGAAACACGAAAAGTAAAAACTCTGTCTTCCCAGGGAGCTCTGTGCCAGTTACAGAAGATGTTTATACACAGTCCACTCCCCATATATTCTCTGCTTTCATGGATGAAACCAACTAAGGA
Organism: Mus minutoides; assembly: GCA_902729485.2. Lineage (NCBI taxonomy): Eukaryota > Metazoa > Chordata > Mammalia > Rodentia > Muridae > Mus > Mus minutoides. The sequence goes on along the minus strand of LR750517.1, from coordinate 93,271 downwards.
CCAACATTTTATTTTTAGGGCCTGGTGATGTTGCTAAGTTGGTTAGAGTGCTTACTTGGCATGCATGACTTCCTAGGTTCATTGGCCAGAACTGCATAAACTGGGGGTCTTGGCATATGCCTATAGTCCCAACATTCAAAGTGGAGAATGAGACTTTGAAGGTCATCCTATATATCTTAAGCTTGAGGCCATCCAGGGATACGTGAGACCTCTCTTCCTCAGATCAATGATTTTTGAAAACTGCAGTTGTGCTGAATTAGGTACAGACTTTTTCCTTGTCATTAGTCCCTTACCTATATTGCATAACAACTGTATATAAAATATGTACTTTGGACTAAGTATAAGTACTCTGACATACCAATACTTCATTTTATTTTATAAAGTACTTAGCATCTGTACTTCTTGGTATTCTTGAGAGTTCTGGAATTCCTCTCCAATGAATACTGAGGGACTTTATTCATAACATTAACAATGCCAGCCCCACTGTGGTTTGGGGTGGGGTAGGGGAAGGCACCAAATGTCTAATCTCAAAAGTTGCTTTTAAAGTAAAAGATTGAATCAGATTAGTGGGAAAAACCTGAGAAATGCTAAAAGCTGGAGAAAAACACTCTTGTCTGTCAGCTTGGTAGGAATAGGGAGCCCTAAATTTGAATAAAACATTTAACCTAATCTGTTTGACTTATATGTCCAAATTGAAGATCTTCATTAAAACACTGAAGGAGTCTCCCTTTTTGAGTATTTGCAGTAGAGTCAGTTTGAATGCCCTTAAAATTTGTGAATTTCTGAGTTGTATTTCAGACCATTAAAGTTAAAAATTTTTAGAAATTGATCTAGGGAACCTGCTTTCTTGTACCTGCCTGTTACTCAGGATGATCTTGAATTCCTGGCTGCAAGTGCTCCTTGCAACCTCAGCCCTGAGTTTTTACCAGTGGTACAGGTGTGCACCACTGCCTGGCTCCTTAAATTTGTATTCATAGCATGCTGATTAGTTTGAAAATCACTCACTGGAATAGAGCTATAAAGTCTATACTATAAGAACTTTTATTTTCTTTTTTGTAAGCTTGTTTTAGACAGTGACTCACTATGCAGCTCTGACTGTCTTGGAACTCATCATGTAGACCAGGTTGGCCTTGAATTCACAGAGCTTCACCTGCCTCTACCTCCGAAGTACTGAGATTAAAAATGTGCACCACTATACAGATGACCTTGTAATTTCGGCACTGAGGCTAGAGAATTACATTTTGAGGTCCATGCCATTTTGAACTATAGTATTCGTCAAAAAAAAAATTCTTTCTAGCCATGCAGTGGTGATGTACCTGTAATCATAAAATTCAAGCAGAGGCAAGGGGGATCTTGAATTTGAGGTCAACCTCAGCTATACAGCAAGACTCTGTGCCATCCCCCCAATTATTATTGTTTTGGGGGTTTTTTTTTTTTTTTGGTTTTTTGGTTTTTTTTTTAGTTGAGTTACTTATTCATGTGGATTTGGTTATCTAAACTACTAGTTTCTTTGAATGAACATGAACATTTTATGTTTCAGGATATTGCCTAAATCATGAAATCCATATTTTTAAAATGTGTGTACGTTTGTGTGAACTTGTACATGTGTGGGAGTAAAAGGAGTTGAGTGTCTTCCTTAATCACCCTTTTCTGTCTTAAACATTTTACTCTGTGTTTGAATGTTCTGCCTGAACATAAGCATTGCTTGGGGCCATGGAGACCAAAAGAGGGCAGTAGATCCCTTGATACTGGAGTTACAAGTGGTCATGAACAACCATATGGGTGCTGGGAATTGAATCTTTCTGGAAGAAACAAGTGTTTTAAACTGCTTCTTCAGCCCCTTCATCATCATCATCATCATCATCATCATCTTTTTTTGTTGTTTTTTCTTAATAAAGTAATACATTTTATTTCAATTTTTATACATGTTGATCATATTCATTGCCCTTTCCCAACCACCCAGATCCTCCCCACCACCCAACTTCACATACTCTTTTATTTTCTGCACCCTCAAAAACAAAGGGTTGGAGAGATGGCTCAGTGGTTAAGAGCACTGACTGCTCTTCCAGAGGTCCTGAGTTAAATTTCCAGCAACCACATGGGGCTCACAACCATCTGTAATGGGATCTGATGCCCTCTTCTGGTGTGTCTGAAGATAGTTACAGTGTACTTACGGATATAAAATAAATATTTCTTCTCAAAAGAATAAGATAAATAAATAAATAACAAAAGGTGCACCATAAAACATGATTCTGTTTGTGGTGGCTAACTACTCAGAGTCAGGGCATGTGGCCTGCCCTGGAATGTGTTTGATAGAACTCCATTGAAGAAAACCTTTTCTTTTTGTTGTTGTTGTTTTGGTTTTTGGAAACAGGGTTTCTCTGTGTAGCCTTGGCCATCCTGAAACTCTGTAGACCAGGCTGGCCTCAAATTCAAAAGATTTACCTGCCTCTGCCTTTCAGGTGCTGGGATTAAAGGCATGTGTTGCCACCACTGGCTTTTTGTTTCTTAATAAATTATACCCAAACCTACTCCTCCCACTCCCTCACCTCCTCTAAGATGTCCCCAACTTCACATACCCTTTTTTTAGTGACCCACTGAGTCCCTTTAGTGCTGCCTAGATGCACTAAGGTTTGATGGTGTGAAACTTTCCCACCTACCTTAATTTAGGCAACTTATCAGTAGTCATACCCTGAAAGAAAGTTGACTTCCTCAGTCCCAGCACCTGTAAAATGCCAGTAACTCCTTAGCTAAGAATGAGGCCTGTAAGTTCATGCCCCATCCATGAGGGACTTTTGAGTGGCTTGATCTTGGGCAGGTAACACAGTTATTGTTTCTTTGTGAGTATAGTAGCCATATAGTGTCCAAAAGAGCATTTCATAGCACCCCTCTTAATCCTCTGGAGCTTATATTCTTCCCTCCCCTTCTTCCACAGTGTTCTGTTCTCTGAGCCTTGAAGGGGTGATACAGATGTTGCATTTGGAGCTGAGCATCCATATCATTTATTCTCAGCATTTACTTGGTTCTGAGTCACTTTTTAAATTACTGCCCATCACACTGATCTATGGCATAAACATATATTTTTAGAAAGGCGGTTTTGATATCATGTCCCTTTATTAGCACAGCAACTGTAGTAGCCAGCTACCCAGGTTTTGACTAAGTTGTCTTACTGATTTTGTCTTAGTTTTCTTTTTTTGTTTTTGAGAGATACAAGTGGCTTTTATGTGGGTGCTGGGAACAATTAAGCCTTCTCCCCAGAACCCCAAGATTTATTTTTAAAACTTTGTTTTTATTTGTAGACTGTTAAGCCTTTTCCCCCATTTTTTTATTGGTTATTTATTTACATTTCAAATGTTATCTCCCGTCCCAGTTTCCCCTCCACATCCCTATCCCCTCCCCATATTAAGCCTTTCAAATACATTTTTTTTTTTTTTTTTTTCAGTTTTTGAGACAGGATTTCTCTGTGTAGTCTTGACTGTCCTGGAATTTGCTGGGTAGACCAGGCTGACCTCAAAGAGAGATTGCCTGCCTTTGGCTTTTAAGTATTGGGGTTAAGGATGTGTGTTACCACCACCTTGTGTTTGCTTTTTGTTGTTATTGAATATATTTTTTCAACCTATATATTTTTAATACACTGGTTTGCTTTTTATCCTCTAATAAAAATCTAGCTATAGGTCTTTTAGGTGAGAATTGCAGGTGCTAAATCTCTAACACCAAAAGGAAAGGGTACTTTTCATTTGCTGGCTTTTTTTTCTTTCTTTCATTCTTTTTCTCTTCTATTGGCATTTTAAGTAATCATTTCTTTATGTGGTTTTTCATGTTGCCACAAGTCAATTCAGGTGTTTTTTTGTTTGTTTGTTTGTTTGTTTGTTTTGTTTTGTTTTTTGAGACAGGGTTTCTCTGTATAGCCCTGGCTATTCTGGAACTCACTTTGTAGACCAGGCTGGCCTCGAACTCAGAAATCCGCCTGCCTCTTCCTCCCAAGTCAATTCAGGTTTGTTTTTGTTTTTGTTTTTGTTTTTTTACTCGTTCGGGTCAACCCTACTCGCTCTGGTCTGCCCCGCTCGCTCGCTCCGGCCGCCCCCATTGGCCCCGCTCGCTCCGGCTGGCCTGCTCGCTCTGGTCGGTCCAGTCCAAGGATTCATTTATTATTATTATTATTATTATTATTATTATTATTATTATTTTATTATATGTAAGTACTCTGTAGCTGTCCTCAGACACTCCAGAAGAGGGCGCCAGATCTCGTTACGGATGGTTGTGAGCCACCATGTGGATGCTGGGATTTGAACTTATCACCTTCGGAAGAGCAGTCGGGTGCTCTTACCCGCTGAGCCATCTCACCAGCCCCGGATTCATTTATTATTATTATTATTCATAAGTACACTATAGCTGACTTCAGACGCACCAGAGGGGGGCGTCAGATCTCATTACGGGTGGTTGTAAACCACCATGTGGCTGCTGGGATTTGAACTCATCACCTTCAGAAGAGCAGTCAGGTGCTCTTACCCGCTGAGCCATCTCACCAGCCCGTCAATTCAGGTTTTAAATTAGTAAATATATTCTTCATTTAATCTTTTAGTCTGAGTAGTGATTTCAGAAGATGTATGATCTTAGATGAATGGTCTCTAGCATTAGGAGGTTGAGAACCACTGCCGTAACTGCTGGACCATCTCTCTAGCCCCTGTACTTTTAGAATCTTTCTTTTTTTGAGTTTTTTTGAGATAGGGTTTCTCTGTCTAGCCCTGGCTGTCCTGGAACTCACTTTGTAGACCAGGCTGGCCTCGAACTCAGAAATCCGTCTGCCTCTGCCTCTGCCTCCCGAGTGCTGGGATTAAAAGCGTGCGCAACCACGTCCCCGGCTAGTGTCTTTCTTAGTACCACAAGCTCAACTCTTAACTCAGGAGCCTCCTGTCTTTGTGGGGGTGTCCTGACTCTTGAGTGTTGTTGGGATTGCAGGCATTCATTTGCCCCCATGCTTAGCTAGCTAGTAAGGAGTCTTTTTGAAATAATGAATTTCCATCCTGCCTAAAATGAACCTTTCATAGCTTTTGTACTCAAAATCAAAACTTTTTCCATGGCCTATCTGTCCCAACACCTGCTTTTCTTTCTTTCTTTCTTTCTTTCTTTCTTTCTTTCTTTCTTTCTTTCTTTCTTTCTTTTTTTGGTTTTTTTTTTTTTTTTTGGTTTTTTTCGAGACAGGGCTTCTCTGTGTAGTCCTGGCTGTCCTGGAACTCACTCTGGAACTCACTCTGTAGACCAGGCTGGCCTCGAACTCAGAAATCCACCTGCCTCTGCCTCCAAGATTAAAGGCATGCACTACCACGCCCTGCTCTTTCTTATTTCTTTATTTTTATATATAAGTACATGTAGCTGTATTCAGACACACCAGGAGAGGGCATCAGATGTCATTACGGGTGGTTGTGAGCCACCATGTGGTTGCTGGGATTTGAACTCAGGACCTTCAGAAGAGCAGTCAGTGCTTGTAATCTCTGAGCCATCTCTCCAGCCCCCTGCTTTTCATTCAAAGCCAATTGTTAGCTTCATCTTATTTGCTACTTTAAGCTACACTGGTGGTTTGTTGTTGTTATTGTTGTTGTCTGATTTGGGTCTTCACAAATGTTTTCATAGTTTATTGTCTTTACATGAACAAATGATAAAATTTCTAGAATAGTCTTTCACCATTAATTTTATCAGCCCTTAGATCTTATCTTAAAAGTCACCTTAGAAAGCCAGAAGAGATGGCTAAAGTCTGTAATTCCAGCATTTGGGCAGTAGAAGCAGGAAGGTTAGTAATTCAAGGCAAGCCTTGGCTCCATGGGAAGTTTAAAGCCCGTTGGCTTGACATATATCAAAAATAAAAATAAACCTCAGAAAATCCTTTTCCAGTCACTGTAGTCTGCCTTAAAAGAGATTGTTTCCTTTGTGATGGACACCAGGATATGATCTTCTTGTTTACTTTTCAAAGGTCTTTTCCAAGCTTAGACTAGCCTATTAGAGTGAAAGGCAAACCCTCCTGACATGACAGGCTTTGTTGGCTGGTTGCTCATGAAATGCCTAAAATCACACTTGTAGTCATTTGAGTCATTTGTTATTGAGCTAAATAAATGTATAGTTTAATATATTCCCAGTAGAACTAGGACTGTTTTAACTTGGTTTTGTTTTATTTTGGTAGTGGTTTTGCTGGTACTACTGAAAGTAAATTTGGATGGGACTAGATTTAAAACCCAGCACTCACTTAGCAGCTCACAACCATTCATAACTCCAGTTCCAGGGGATCTGATTCCCTCTTCTGGCCTACACACAATGTACATATACTCAGGCTCATACACATAACTTTTTAAAAAAAGAAATCTTAAATTGTATCATTTGACACATAGGTCTATTTTTCTTTTTGATACATACAAAGGATTGAATGCAAGTCTCCTAAATACTATAGATGTGCTCTACCACTAAATTATAACCCTTTCTTTACCTTAAAGTCTTCCTCTGGCTTTAATTACTAAAAGAATAGTAATATGGGGTTGGAGAGGTGGCTTAGCAATTAAAGGATACCTGAGTTCTCTTCCTAGCACACACATCAGGTGACTCTCAAGTGCCTGTAACTCAAGCTCCACAGCAACCACATGGTGACTCACAGTCATCTATAATGGGATCCAATGGCCTCTTCTAGTATAGCTGAAGACAGCTACAGTGTACTCATATATATAAAATAAATAAATTTTTTAAAAAAGGAAGGACGGAATACTCCTGGTTTCACAGAAGAGCCTTGAGATTAAGTAACATACTTGAGGTCATAGACAAAAGTAGTTTCATAAGCAAAATGATATTCTAATTTCCAGTCTAAGAAGATCATGTTGCATTTTGTTTGTTTTTGGTTTGGGGGAGGGGTGCTTTTCAAGACAGGGTTTCTCTGCATAGTACCTTTAGCTGTTCTAGAACTCACTGTGAACCAGGCTGGCCATGAATTCATGGAGAGCTGTCTGCCTCTGCCTCTGCCTCTGCCTCTGCCTCTGCCTCTGCCTCTGCCTCTGCCTCTGCCTCTGCCTCTGCCTCTGCCTCGAGTACTGGGAGTTATTTTTTTACTGTGTCTCTCTGATTTCTATGACTTTTTAAAAAGTCTAGAATTTTGGCTCCATTTGTTTGGGTATGTGACTTTTTCTTTTTTCTTTTTCTTTTTTTTTTTTAAAGATCTATTTATTTTATGTGTTTTAATCTTTTTGCTTCATACTGCCAGAGTCCTCGCATAAAAAGACCATCAATATCTATGTTCTTCTTATATACCAAGAACAGATAACCCTCCTGAGTACTTATATTTGGTCTACTTTCATGTTATTGGTCCACGTTCTACTTTTTAAGTATAAGAAAGCCTTGGAAGCTCACAGAGACCAAACTGACAACTAGGGAGCATGCATAGGATTGACCTAGACCCTCTCTATATATGTTACAGTTGTGTACATTTGTCTTCTTGTGGGACTTCTAACAGTGGGAGCAGGGACTATCTCTGACTCTTGCCAGCTTTTGGGACTATTTTGCTCATACCAGATTGCCTAATTCAGCCTAGGATGAGGGGAGGTGCCTAGTCTTACTACAACTTGATATGTCATGTTTTGTTGATATCCATAGGAAAACTGCCCTTTTCTAAACAGAAATGGAGGAAGAGTGGATGGGGAGGAAAGACAGAGAGAAAAGGAGGAAGGGCAAACAGTTGGGGTATAATAAAAATTGTAAAAAATGTCTTAGAGATGTTTTTAAGTTATTATTCAAGCAAATTTTTTTTTTTTTTTTTTTTTTTTTGGTTTTTTTCGAGACAGGGTTTCTCTGTATAGCCCTGGCTGTCCTGGAACTCACTCTGTAGACCAGGCTGGCCTCGAACTCAGAAATCCTCCTGCCTCTGCCTCCCGAGTGCTGGGATTAAAGGCGTGCGCCACCACGCCCAGCAAGCAAAATGGTTCTAAGTTTGATGTTATCTAGGGGACTTTTTATATTTCTTATGTTTTCTGTCCAATTCTACTAATAATTTTGAAACTGATGCATAGAATGCTAAACTTCTAGAAACCATCATCTAGGCAAGAAGTACATAGACAATCTGCTGTATCTATTGTAGTCCTTAATTTATGTCAAACTGAAAACAGTGCTTGCATTTCATTATTCAGAAATCATCCACAGCATAATTTAACCATGTGACAGGTATTGAGCATGCACGATACAATTAATCAGGAAATAGTTTGGAATCCCTGAAGAATTGGACTTAAACTGGGATCTTCATCACTAAATGAAGTAGCTCAGACTATACGGCAAAATTTGCAAATTGTATTATAGATTATATTCATAAGATTGTTCTAATAGTTATGAAGAGTTTTTAATTGGAGTTGAATTTTAAAATAGATAAATTACAGGCTGCACTTGTGTAGTTAATAAAGTATCTAACATGTATCAGTCTGTTTTTAAACTCCTAAGAAATTATCTGGAATTTGTATCAGAATTTTTCACAACTAGAAGTCTTTCTTCTGGAGAATACATCCAGAGTTAACTTTGCCTGACTTCTTGTCCATAAAGAAAAATCATGTATGTGAAGCCTCTGGTAGATTCTGGGCACAGAACAAGTACTCAGAAATTATTAGTTATTGAAACGATACATGTATTCTAACTTCTCTGATGAAGTTACCTCTTCTGAATTTTCATGCTTTACCTCTTATCCTTTTTCTGATGTACACTAACACACTGCATGTTCCCTATAGCTTTAACCTAAGTAAAAATTTAAAATCTAGTGAAGTAGAAACATGTTCAGGGTGACACACATTTTGAATTTCAATCTTAGTCTCTCTCTTTGCCATCAAACTACATAGTATTTATATACACAAGAGTGAGAGTGTGTATTAATATGTGATTATCTTCTTCACGAGAGTGAGTGTGTTAATGTGTGATTATCTTCACGAGAGTGAGAGTGTGTGTTAATGTGTGATTATCTTCACGAGATTGAGAGTGTGTTAATGTGTGATTATTTTCTTCACGAGAGTGAGAATGTGTGTTGTGAGTTAATATGTGATTATCTTCAAGTACTCCCCCTTTCTTTTTCTTTTTTGTTTGTTTTGAGACTTTTGTTTTGTTTTGAGACAAGTCTCTTACTAATGGCCAGTGAGCTCCAGGGATCCTTCTGTTCCACGTGCCAGACTGCCAACCCTGCTGTCACAATGGTGGGATTATAGACACATATGCCTGGCTTTTATATTAAGTGCTGGGGGTCTGAGCTAAAGCCCTCATGCCCCACCATAGCATTCCACAGACTGAGCCATCGTCCCAGCCAGGACACCCTTGCTTTTCAGAAAGGGGAAATAAGAATACTGTTCACTTGTTTTGTTTTGTTTTGTTCTGTTTTGTTTTTCGAGACAGGGTTTCTCTGTGTAGCCCTGACTATCCTGGAACTCACTCTGTAGTGACCAGGCTGGCCTTGAATTCAGAAATCCACCTGCCTCTGCGTCCCAAGTGCTGGGATTAAAGGCATGTGCCACCACTGCCCGGCACTGTTCGCTTTTTATTTTGGTGTGTGCTGTTGTATACTCAAGTTCCTTTGCTATGCTCTATCTTTTTTGTCTGTGCTGTGCTGTGCTTTTGTGGTTTTGGGGGTGAGACACCCCCCACCCCCACCTCCACCCTCAGAGCTGAGCACCAAACCCAGGGCCTTGCACTTGTTAGGCAAGTGCTGTACCACTGAGCTAAATACCCAACTAATGATATGGCATATGTTGATCTAGAATTTGCTTGCTATATTGCTGGCCTCAGTCCTGCCTCTGCCTCCAAGAGTTAGGATAACCAACACATGCTGCTATCATGCTCTGCTGTTTGTAAACTACTGAAGAACAGGGATCATGCTTTTCTTTGTTTCAGGATTTTCTGGAGTCTACACGTTACTCTGTTGTTTACTAGGTATTAGTTGTATGAACATGTAAATGCCACATAATTTTCTTAGGAATGGAATTTCACTGTGTAACCTTGGTTGGTCTGGAATTCACAATGTAGACCCAGCTAGCCTTGAACTTGGAGCTCTACCAACCTCCCTGTCTCCTGAGTGCTGGGATTAAAGGTATGCACTGGGCTAGTAATTTTTGTGTTTTACCAGAAAATAACAAAATATACTGTCTCTTGAAAAGCAAACCCTACACTATTTTTAGCCCTAGAGAGAATATGTTAACATATTAGTTGTTTGTTTGTTTGTTTGTTGGTTTTTCGAGACAGGGTTTCTCTGTATAGCCCTGGCTGTCCTGGAACTCACTTTGTAGATCGGGCTGGCCTTGAACTCAGAAATCCGCCTGCCTCTGCGTCCCGAGTGTTGGGATTAAAGGCGTGCGCCACCACGGCTGGCTAACATATTAGTTGTAATGTATTAACTTTCTGAAGAATTTATGTCTAGAGCATTGTGTCTGTTGGATGCATGTCCAGTAGGATTTGACCACCAGGCTTTAACATTAATGAGATTGCTGGTATAAAAATGACCATAAGTGCTTGAATATGAGATTAGGGCACATGGGCATCATGCTTTTAAATAGGAAAGGATATTAGAAGTGAGGAAACTTTCTTGAACAGGTATGTTTTCACATGCTCCCATTTGGTATATTCTAACAAGAGCCCTAGAAGCTAGGTACACAGTTTTCTCATACTTACAAATCATGAAGTTCAGAGTGAAATCGAGAAAAATGCTTAAAAATCAGTGATTAGGGCTAACAAGATAGCCCAGTGGGTAAAGGTGCTTGCTGCTAACCCAGTGAGCTTTGTTCAGTTTCTAGAACCTACATAGTAGAAAAGTAGAGAACCAACTCCCAAAAGTTGTCTTCTTCTTAACTTCCACATGTTCTCTCCCTCCCTCCTTCCCTCCCTCCCTCCCTCCCACACACACATTTTAATCACAGGGGTTAACTGTAGCTATTGAATCTTATCTCAGTTTGTCAAATTCCAAAACTTGTGTTCCATTTCTGTGGCAATTTGTAATTGAACTTCTAGTTTCTAAATAGTTTCCAAGTACTTTTAAGTTATGTTGTTCAAATTTTGTAGCTAGCTATAAAACTTATATGCCTAAGTGAAAATCGGACTCATGTTAGAAGTCACTCCTTAAACTTTATAAATGCTTACCTCAGATACAGATTGTTTTGCAATCCTATTAAGTAAAAGCTGCTCAAATGAAATAGAAGTCTGCAATTAATCATTGTAACCAAAGGGGGGGGGAGTTAAATAACTGTGTGTTTCTTATGTACTTTTTCTCCTCCCAACCCCCTTTTGCCTTGTCCTATTTTTTTTCCTTTTTTTAGAGGAAAAATTGTTCAGATACATAGAGAGATAGAGCAGGCTAGGTGCAGTAGCACATGGCTTTTAAGTCCAGCACTCCAGAGGTTAGGGCCAGCCTGATCTCTCTCTCTCTCTCTCTCTCTCTCTCTCTCTATCTATCTATCTATCTATCTATCAAGAGCCAGCAAGAGTTGCACAATGAGACCTTGTCTCAGGGGAGGGGAGAAGGTGAAGAGAAGGAAGGAAGGAAAAACTAACCACAGGAAATTAAAGCAGTTAAGTTTGGCTAGAGAAGACAATTAATATGAACTGAAAAACAGTCTATGATAGCTTTCTCATATATAGGCTTAGCTTCTTGGAAGGCTAAAGTAGGAAGCTTTCGTATACCTAAGGGTTTAAGACCAATTTAAAAGAAAAAAGGTGTCAAACTGGTAGCACACACTTAACCTTACACCTTAAAAGATGAGTGAGAAAGATAGTGAGTTTGAGGCTAACCTGAGCAACATAGCAAGATTTCACCTAAATTCAAAGACAAGATTTAAAAGATTGCCTCCTGAGGTTTCTTACCTTCCCTTTCCATGTACTATAACACACACTTACCCAGAAGTACACAGAAGAAAGAAAGAAAACCAGGTCAAGAGTAAGGAAACTTGGTTTTGAATTTCACCATCTTATTTTAACAGGTTAAGATCCATCAGATTAAATGTTAATTAATTAGACATTTATTCAACTATGAAGACAGCTTTTGTTTTCATAGTTTCCTGCCACAAATCTTTGGAAAACCTACAAATTGGGTTTTAAAATGTAAATGGTCTCTGTCTGTTTTTTTCTTTTCTTTTTTTTTTTTCCAGATATTTTATTTATATGAGTACACTGTAGCTTTTTTCAGACACACCAGAAGAGGATATCAGATCCCATTACAGATGATTGTGAGCCACCATGTGGTTGTAAGGAATTGAACTCAGGACTTCTGGAAGAGCAGTCAGTGTTCTTAACCACTGAGCCATCACTCCAGCCCTCTGATATTTTAAAGATTTATTTTTATTTTACTTTATGTGTATAAGTGGTTTGCATGCATGTCTGGTGCCAAGGGAGAACAGAAGAAGGTATCAGATTTCCTGGAGTTAGAGATATTATGGTTGTGAGCGATGTGGGTGATAGGTTCTCTACAAGAACATCAAGTGCTCTTAACTACTGGGCCATCTTTCCAGCTCCTGCTTAACTGTTTATAACAATGCATGTAAAGTCACATTATAGACACTTTTTAAAAATTTTAAATACATTTTTTTCATACAAAATATTATGATTTCCTTTTCCCCAATTCATTCCAGCCACCTCCTAGTTCCATAGCCACCCAAATCCACACCCTTTTTTCCTTCTTATTAGTATACATACGTGCATCTTAGAAAGAGGGAGAGGGAGAGAGAGAGAGAGAGACAGACAGACAGACAGACAGACAGACAGACAGACAGAGACAGACAGAGACAGACAAGTAGGACAAGACAAAAGGGGGTTGGGAGGAGAGCCAAAGAAAAAGCACATAAGAAACATACAATTATTCAACATTCTTTTTTTTTTCCTTCAGTATATAGTTGTCCCATGATGTGCAATTTGATAAAAGTCTATTCTGCGAATATTAGAAACAAAGTTTTTAAAACTAGTACATTAATTTACTGACTGTAATGGGTTGAATATGGAGAAATAGATAAGTGAAAAGGAGTGATCTGGGATTCAGAAAGAAGAACGGATGACTAGCATGGGCTCCTTTTATCAAATTCCTCAGTCTCCATTTCTGTTAGTAGAGTTCAGAATTGTAAAAGGGGGGCAAGTAGGAACGATTCTGATTACAAAGTGGATTTGGAGATCACAGACTTGATTCTGCCCACAAACACCCTCATTTTTAAAATGTTAGGAATGAAATAATTGTTTTGTTTGTTTGCTTATGTATGTGACAGTGGGATTTAGCCATTACATTATAAAATTAGAAGCAACATTAGGGTCTTCTTCTAGCATGCATTGATCTGTATATCATCTTTGCCTACTTTTTTTTTTTTCTGCTATGGACGAGTTACAGTGTCAATAAAGGCTATATGACCCATACATCCTAAAATATTTTCTGTCTAGTTAGAGAAAAAGTTTGCTTCCCAGTACTTGGGGGGAGGGAGGGAGGGAGGGAGGGAGGGGGAACAGAGTCAGGTGAGTCTGGGTTCTAGACCCGCCGGAGCTGAACAGAGAAAATCCATCTCAAAACAAACAAAACTGGTTAAGATCATGTACTACTGCAGAGGACCTGAATTTGTTTTCCACATTGAGTGACTTGCAACCACCTATAATTAAGCTCCAGAAGATTTCACAGCCTCTTCTGGCCGCCACACTCACATGCACAAAATCACACACATGTACACATAATTTAAATAAACCAACAAAAAACCCAACTTAAAAAAAATAGTTTACTGGGCTGGTGAGATGGCTCAGTGGGTAAGAGCACCCGACTGCTCTGCCGAAGGTGATAAGTTCAAATATCAGCAGCCACATGGTGGCTCACAACCATCTGTAACGAGATCTGGCTCCCTCTTCTGGAGTGTCTGAGGACAGCTACAGTGTACTTACATATAATAAAATAAAATAAATCTTTAAAAAAAAAAGTTTACTGACTCTTGAGTAGCGCCAAACTTATAGAAATAGAATCTAGAGATAGGTGTTCTGGCAATCACAATGTAAATACATTTCAGAGCCCCTTGTAACTTACCTCTGTTTCTTTTTCTTTGTTTTTTTTTTTTTTTTCCCCTTGTTCCGTTCAACCCCGCTCCCTCCGGACAGCCCCGCTTGCTCTGGTTGGTCTCTCCAGTTTAAGGATTTGTTTCTTATTATTATTCTTAAGTACGCTGTGGCTGACTTCAGACGTACCAGAGGAGGGCGTCAGATCTCATTACAGGTGGTTGTAAGCCACCATGTGGTTGCTGGGATTTGAACTCATCACCTTCGGAAGAGCAGTCGGGTGCTCTTACCCTCTGAGCCATCTCACCAGCCCCTCTTTTTCTTTTTCTTTTTTTTAATTAGAGGAACTACTGTGTGTGATCAGAAAATTTGTGGTACAGAATTGTTTATACATTCATTATGGGGTGGGGGTGGGACTGTTGGAGAGGGCTCCTTTTCCAGAGGACCCAAGTTCAGTTCTCAGCACCCACAAAGGGGTTCACAGTCATCTATAACTTCTGTTACAGGGATTTGATGCCTTCTGACCTCTATAGGGACACATGGCCAATAGACATACATGTAAGACAAAACATTCACACAATAAAAGTAAATAAAGACTTAAAAACAAATTCATTTATACACACACAAACACACATTGCAAAACACTCATTAGTCCAATGAGATTCAGATGATACAGGCATATAAAAGCAACCTTGTTTGTTTAGGTCAGGGAAGAATTTCACTGTTGTATATGTTATTTCGCAGTTATAAATCTTTGGTTTTATCTGTCAGTCAGTTTGATATTTCAGTGTTTTCTTGTTACCTACACAGCCAAATGGACGGACTGTTGAAGTACCCGAGGATGAAGTTGTTAGAAATCCCCGAAGTATAACTGCAAAACAAGCACCAGAGACAGACAAGAAAAATGAAAAGGTAAGCTTGGGGACGTATATATACAAAGTTTTTAATAAAGCTAGTGACATAAAATTATGCTTTCATGATTAATAGCAGTGTAAGTCTTCCACTTAAGGAAACTGCAAAATATGAAGTAGTCATGGGTAGGTGGTAAAAGTTAAAGTTTTGTTTTGTTTTTAAAGAAGACTATGTCGCCATTTTTTTTAAAACATTACAGTGGTGTTAGTAAACGTTTCATTATACCTAAAGTAATTTACAACTTGAGTATCTTTTGTTTGAGGTTCTGGCTTTATAGGTCTGATACAAATCTTAACATGATTCTATCATAATAGAATCCTGTTACACATTATGTAGTTTTTAATGTAAAAAATGCTTATTAGCAAAATTGTCCAGTGGTATCGTTTAAACTGATTTCCCTTATTAGGGGGATTGAATTATCTACCTGCTAAACAGTTGACTTTATTTAACAAAATAATTCTATGCTAAGAGGTAAAGGCATTTGCCACCAAGCCTGAAGGCCTAAGTTCAATTCCCTAGAACTCATCACTATAGTAGAAGAAATTGTCCTCTGGCTTCCACAAGTGCTTCTCTATGTGCGTGTGTGCTCACATGCATGCAGGAGTGTGTGTGTTTACATTCTTGTGAAGACCAGAAGAGGGCATTGGATCCCCCAGGAGCTGGAGTTTCAGATGTGAGCTGCCCATCAAAGGCATTGGGTACTGAACTTGGGTCCTCTGGAAAAGTTGCTCTGAACCACTGAGCTGTCTCCAGCCCTATGGAGCTTGATTTTTGTATAAAGAGTAATTATATCTTAAGTTATAATATTGAGTATCTTTCTTATATAAGTCTATAGAGATAAAACTTGGTATAGAAAGGAAAAAAATACACACCCATATATTTTATATATGAAGAGCTATTGCAAGCTTATCTGTGTATATCAGATTAAACTGCCATAGTTTTTTAGGTTGGGTTTATTTATTTTTTTAATATATATTAATGTCTGTTTTTAGAGTCTAGACTAGCTTCAAACATAAGATTCCCCTGCTTCCACCTTCATAATGCTGGGATTACAAGTGCATGCCACCACATGTATTTGTTTTTTAGATTTTTGTTTTGATATAGAGGGAATCAGTTCCTCATTGATAACTAGTTTCTAGTAGAGATCATACAGGGCTATTAGCTAGGCACTGTGCTAAATAATTACTGAAGGGATAGAGAAATAATAATACTTTTTTATATTTGTCTGTTTATCTGTTTGGGTTTGTTTTGTTTGTTTCTTTGTTTTTTGTTTGTTTGGTTTTGTTTTTTAAGATAGGGTTTCTTTACATAGCCCTGGCTATCCTGAAATTTAATCTGTAGACCAGGTTGGCCTTGAATTCAAAAGATCCACCTATCTCTGCCTCCTAAGAGCTATATATTTTTACCCTCAGAAATATTGCAGTCTAAATAAGGAGAAGCAAACAAAGAAACTATCTGAGAAGGCAAATAGAGAAACTGTCTAATAAAATAGGTTATTTGGTGCCGGGTATTCAATGGAGAAAGGAGAAAGGAAATCCTGCTGGGGTAGCCAGAAAAGATTGACTTGCTGGGGATGATGATGCACACCTTTAATCCAGCTTCTGGAGGAAGAAGCAATAAATCTCTATAAGTTAAAGGCCACCCTGGTACACATAGTGAGTTCCTGGACAGCCAGGGTTACATAATGAGACTCTGTCTCAAAAAGAAAGGAAAGGAAAAAAAGAGAGAATACTGACTTAATTAAAGATGGATAGTTTTTTGGTAACAGGAAAGGGAAGCCAGTTTTGGAGGGAGAAAATCAAATGAATATGGATATGATTCATACTCAGGAGAAAAAGCCTTAAAGATGCTTAGGAAGTCAAGTTGGAGGGGCACATGATTTTTTTTATTTTTAATTTACATATATTTAAAACTTAAGGCAGATTCATCTGTCAGCAGTATTTATGATTAATGCATCCGTTTTGCATCTAGAATTATGTAGGTCTGAATTAAAGGGGGAAATGTGAAAATTGCTAATTAGAGAACCAGTCATAAACAAAATGTATAAAGGTTGGTTACTAGTAGATTATTAAAAGATAAAATTAATGATATTCACTGAAATCCTAATATTCCTAATATTCATTATAAGAACTAACAGCATTCAATGAGCAAAATATTTTCATATTGCTTCATCCTAATAAGCAACACCAAGGGGGTGTTTTATTTATCTTTAATAGCTAAATAAATAAGTAGCTAACTATACAAGACCACATAGCTTGTAATATTACTCTAAGGCACCAATTCTCAAAATTTGGTCATTGAATCCCTGAGAAAGGAGCCCTAAGGACCCTTTGGTTGCATCCCTGAAAACAAAACTATTGTCATAGTAATTAAAACATGATTTGCCTTTTTTACTATGTTGATATTTGTACTGATAGTGCCAAAGCAGTGGGTGGTTGAAATTACTGACTCCTGCACATATGCAGCAGATGTGCAGCTTGGTCTTCATGTGGGTCCCCCCAACAACTGGAGTGGGGGTTATCTCTGACTGTGTTTCCTGCCCGTGGATCCTGTTCTCCCAGCTGCTTTGTCTAGCCTTAGTGGGAGAGGGCACAGTTCTATATGTGCTTGGATGGGCTAGTACCCAGGGGTCCTCCCGCTTCTCAGAGGAGAAGGGGAGGGCGTGGGAGAGGAGGTATTGGGGGAGGGGCTGGTAGAAGCGGGGCTTCTATCAGGATGTAAAGCAAATAAAAATTAATGGGGGAGGGGAGAATTACTGGCTCTTTACCATGACTCAAGACAACAACACTGAACTATAGCTGTTCTTCGTTCTTACTGCATTTTGGGAGAAGAAAGTTTGCTAGTTTCACTTAAGAGTGCTTTATGAAGGATGTAATAAAAAAAAGATTGTTAATCTTAATTCTTAATCTGTATTATTACATTTATTTTGTGTGTTTATGTATGTGGGCAAACATGTGATCAGGATAATTTGCAAAGAGGAATTGTTTCTCTCATTCTATCTTACGGATTCTAGAGGTTGATGATGAACTTGGGTTGTCAGACTTGGAAGCAAGCACTTTTACCTGATAAATCATCTTAAAGTACATGATTTTTAACTGTTTTGCATGGTAAAATGTGAATGTATACTGATTATTTTCAGAAAAACCACTTGTACAGTGAATCATTTCTTTGAAATGATTGGCTTTTCAGACATGGGTATCTACCTGTAGGCATTTTCTCAAAAATAAAATTATTCCATCAGGACAAGGAAAACAAGATAGCGTTTACTGCAAATGATAAAAGGACCTGTCAAATGAAAATTAGGAATTTGGAAGATTTAGATTTGCTATCATGACATTAACAACTTCTAATACTTAAAATTTCTGATATCACTTTTGATATTATAAATATGATTTTTTTTTTAACCCTGGAATGGTGGGACATGCTTTTCATGCCAGAATTTGGGAGGTGGGAGCAGTAGGATCAGAAATTCAAGGATAGTTTCAAGCAAGCAAGTACTAGTTTAGTTTGAGGCCATCTTAGGCTACATGAGATCCTGTCTCAAAAAAGAAAAAGACATCTACAGTGGAACATCTTACCATTTCATAAAATTTATTAGTGAACCAATACCTTTATACTATGGAGTAATATATAATAAACTAGGCATGGTAATGTAAGCCTTTCATCTCAGCACTGTACTGGCAGACAGATCTCTGAGTTCAAGGCCAGCCAAGGCTACATAGGACACCCTATCTTATAAAACAAAACAACAAAAAATATTAAATATTCATTCAAAGTTAATTTTAATATGGTAGAGTATAAAAGGTTTTAAAGATGTATTTTTTGCCGGGCGTGGTGGCACACGCCTTTAATCCCAGCACGCGGGAGGCAGAGGCAGGTGGATTTCTGAGTTCGAGGCCAGCCTGGTCTACAAAGTGAGTTCCAGGACAGCCAGGGCTAGACAGAGAAACCCTGTCTCGAAAAACCAAAAAAAAAAAAAAAAAAAAAAAAAAAAAAAAAAAAAAAAAAAAAAAAAAAAAAAAAAAAAAAAAAAAAAAAGATGTATTTTTTATGTATGGGTGTTTGCCTCTGTGTGTGAATCCTCTGAAACTTCAATTACAGATAGTTTATTTGCTAAAAATCCTTCATGTTTTCTCAGCTTAGAAGGCATTTCACAGTTTTTTTTTTCTTTCTTGTTTTTTATTAAGTATATGCCTGTAAATTTAGATGCATGGTGTACGTGCAGATACATGAGGGGGACATCAAATACCTGATACATACAGTTTCTAATTGCCAACATGGGTGCTGAGAACCAACTTGGATCCTCTGCAAAACAATAAACCTCTTAACCAGTGAGCCACCTTTCCAGCCAGACACTCTAGTTTTGTTCCCTGCCTATGGAACTAACCTGATCTAACCTGATCTCAACTTTTTTTTTTTTTTTTTTTTTTTTTTTTTTTTTTTTTTTTTTTTTTTTTTTTTTTTTTTTTTTGTTTTTTTTTTTTGTTTTGTTTTTCGAGACAGGGTTTCTCTGTAAAGCCCTGGCTGTCCTGGAACTAACTTTGTAGACCAGGTTGGCCTCAAACTCAGAAACCCACCTGCCTCTGCCTCCCAAGTGCTGGGATAAAAGGCGTGCTCCACCACGCCCAGCTGATCTCAACTTCTTAACCTTTCTCAAGTCCTGCCACATTGATTCTCCTCCCCTCCCCTCCCCTCCCCTCCCCTCCCCTTCCCTCTCCTCTTCCTTTCCTTTTCTTTCCTTTTCTTTTTTTTAAAGGAGTTTTATTTTGAAAGAAATAAAAAATTTACTAAATTGGGCATGTATCTTAGTGTTGGGGCCTGGAAGCCCCTGGAATCCTGTCCCTGGGCCATTATCTAACACTCTTTTGCTTCTTCCACTATCTTGCTTCTGTTTGGAACATTTTACAATGAGGGCATTCCTTTTCTTTTACAATGAGGGCACTCCTTTCAGGACCTTTTTACAATGGGGACAGTACAATGACCTTTTTACAATGACCTTAGTGTGATACCTAGCACCACCTTTTGGCCTGTCCTCAAGTCATCATAGCTCCCTTCCCTCGAGAACCCTGTTGTTTAAGTCCTGCAAGTCAGGGCATCTTAGGGTTTTATTATTGTAAAGAGACATCATTACCAACTCTTAAAAGGGACATTTAATTAGGGCTGGCTTATAAGTTTCTGAGGTTCAATTCATTGTTATCATGGCAGGAAGCATGGCAGCATCCAAGCAGGCATGACACTGGAGGAGCAAGGCAAACAGAGGCTGGCTTCCAGGCACCTAAGAGGAGGGCCTCAAAGCCCACACCCAGAGTGACTTAATTCTTCCACACTTCCTTCAACATGGTCACACCACCTAATAGAGCCACTCACTGGGCACACCTTTAATCCTTGCACTCAGGAGGCAGAGGCAGGTGTAATTCCTTGAGTTCCAGGACAGCTAGAGTTACATAGTGAAATCCTGTCTTTAAAAAAAAAAAAGGGCCAGAGAGATGGCTCAGCGGTTGAGAGCACTGGCTGCTCTTCCAGAGGTCCCGAGTTCAAGTCCCAGCCAACCACCTGCTGGATCATAATCATCTGTGATGGAATCCAATACCCTCTTGTGTGTCCAAGGAGAATGACAGTGTACTCATATACATAAAATAAATACTTAAAAAAAAAACTACATACGGCCACAATCAAATTACATAATAATTTCCTCATCCCTCAAAGAAATCGCATGCCTTTTAGTTAATTATTTGTTTGTTTCCTTTTTTTCTAATCTTTTCCAACCCTGGAAACACTAATCTGATGTAATAGTAAGGGAGAATGCTCAGAATTATCTGAAGAGGGGGAAAAATTTTCCTCCCTTCTCCTTTGGATAGATGTCTGTGTGAGCCTGGATCATAGCTCAGATTATGCCTACCATGCACGGATCCCTGCATTAAAGCCATTCACACATTTGTGAGTATCTCTGCATTTTCTTCATAGTACACAATCAAAACAAGTTATTGTAGTAAGTTGGACACAGAAGTAGATAGTTAAATTAGTTATTCAAAAAACATTAAAGATGTTTGAAATGATGTTCTCACATTGTCATTTGATGTGAAAAATATCACTCTATAGATATAGTTATATAGATAATTGTGATTATTTTGAAATAAATTAGCATAACTAAATAAGTCCTTAGTATCCAAAAGTATTCTCTGACCAAGAGATTTAAGAATTGTGACCAAACAAAACAATCCAGAGCAGCATGCATTGAAGCAAGGACCAACTAGAGTAGCCTGTAGCAATACTGAATGCCTCCTGCATACACAGAGTGCTTATTTGCTTATATTTATGTAATGCATGTTAGAAAATAGAGTCAGAATTTAAGTAAGAGCTTTACAAGCCATGGCTGTTTTTCAAGTATATGCACACTTTAAGTATTAAATGAGTTTACCTGGATTCACAACTGACTGTTGGAACAACTTATTTGCATATTTTGGGTAATTCCTAAGGAGATTCTAAGAATTTCTAAGGAATTCTCTAAATTTGTCTTGTATACATTATGATTTCTTAAATTATAAGTATATTATAATACATAGTAATATATACTGCTATATATGATGTAATGAGTAAATGTCTCACATATATATATATAAATTTTTGCTGTGTTGTTTTTTTTGAAATGGGATCTTACTCTGCAGCCCTGCCTGTCCTAGATTCACTGTATAGACCAGGTGGCCTCAAGCTTACACAGTTCTGCCTGCCTCTCTGCTTTTGGAGTACTGGGACTAAAAGGCTTGGCCCTCTGGTGCCCAACTTTGTGTGTGTGTGTGTGTGTGTGTGTGTGTGTGTGTGTGTGTGTGTGTGTGTACGTACATGTACAAACACATATATTTACATTTAAAATATACATATTTAACAGGTTTATAAAGAAGTCATAGTGGGTTTAACAATTATTAAACTGTTTGCATTGTCTAAATCTGAAAAAAAAAATGGAGTCATTTCAAAATGGAAATATCAAGTCACAGGCTGGGCAGCAGTGACACATGACTATAATCCCAGAGCTCAAGGCAGAGGCAGCAAGGACTACATGGAGAAACACTGTCTCTCAAAACCAAAAAAGAAAAGAGAAAGAAAGAGAGAGAATATGAACAAGTCATAGACCACACAGAAGCTGTTGTCTATTGCCCATTTAACTCATTCTCTCAGAACTGAAGTAATAGAATGTGTATAAATATATGTGCTCACTTATGTGGACACATTTATAGACATATTTCATTCAATGGTCTACATTTTTATATCTGTTTTGTGTATGTGAAATGAGAAAAAAACAGGAGAAATATAAATGGGATACAGTACAAACATGCTTACTTGGCATACTGTTTTTTAGGATCCGTCTGATGAATTAAATATCATTCAGATATTGTTGGAAGTGTTTCTTTAGCATCTGAGCCTCTGCTTATTTCTACTGTTAGAATGAGTTACTCAAGAGCACATTTTTTCATTGTGTTAGCAGTGGAACACTGAACTCAGACATTTTGTTGAATATAATGAAATCTCTTATTCTCTTGTCTAGCAAGAAGTTGCTAGAAAAAAAATGATTACTTATACACAGAAAGTTAAAACAGTATTGGAAATCAGGAAAGGTAATGACAGAAGACTAAGTTTGTGAGTTTTAAATACATTGTTCTACTTATTTACAAGAACAGAAAGGCCCTGAATCCAATCACTAGTACAGGTGGCAGGTTGAGGGTCAAAGGAGAATATTAGTGTTGGGGGAGGTGGGCAAATGGAATGGAACTTGAGCTGATCCAAAAAGTTATCAAGCATTGAACATGAGGTAGAGAACCAAAAAACAGTTACCCTAACAGTAGCTGTAACACTTTGTTCAGATTCATGCAGCTTAAAGACAAAAATGTATAAATAACAGTCTTACAACCAAAGTTTGTATGTGTGAGTAAAGGAATATAAATACAGTTGGAATCTGTTTATAGAAGTTCCTTTACATATCATACAAGGAGGCCAGACTTTACAGGTGATGGGAAGCATCTACAATTCTGTGTGTACATGTGTGAATACATGTATGCTTGCCTGTGTGTGTATAGAGACTAGAGGTTAGAATGTCTTTTTCAATCCGTTTTCTCACTGTGTTAATTTTTTAGACATTTATGTGTATTGCATATTTGCTTTCATGAGCTTATATATAGTCTGTGTGTGCAGAAACCTGAGGATGTCAGAAAAGGGTGTCAGACCCTCTAGAACTGGTGTCTGAGGTAGTTGGGAGCCTCCCTGTGGATTTTGGAATCAGAACCCAGATCCTCTGCAAGAGCAGCAAGTGCTTTTAACCACTGTGCCACCTCTCCAGCCAATCCACTGTATTTTTGATATAAGATCTCACTAAAACTGGAACTTTGTTTGGCTAGACTGGCTGGATAGCTGGCTCCTGAGATCTGTTACATGCCATCTCACCCAGCTTTTACATAGGTATTAAAAATCTGGATTTGGGACCTTCTGCTTGCAGAGCAAGCACTTTACCCACTGAACTGTCTTCCAAGCAGCACATCTTAGGTTTGTTTTTGTTATGTTTTTTGGTTTTCGGTTTTTGTTTTTTTTTTTTAAGAAGGAATGAAGATGAATGAATACACTAGTATAGATTTGCTGGGAGTTAAGCATTAAGAAGGTAGCCCTTACTCCTGAGTGTGTAAACAAGTGAGTTTCTTGATTTTTGTGCCTTTTCTTCTGTTGGTTTACCTTATTCAACTTTGATGTGACTGTCTTTGTTTTATCTTACCATGTGGTTTTTTTGTTTGTTTGTTTGTTTTCTATGTTTTGTTGTTGTCTCTTGAAGCATGCTCTTTTCTAATAAAGGACAAAGGGAATAGATCCAAATAGGGGAAACTGGGAAGAGTAGGAGGAGGGAAAACTATAGTCAGGATATATTGTATGAGAAAAGAATGTATTTTCAATATAAAGAGGGGAAAGGTAGCACTTGAAGATGAGAATTTTTCCTAATAACTATTTACTTATGTGTTTGGCAGAGCTGATATTCACTAGCATTTATATACTTAGCTTCAAAATTGACATCTGACATATAGCAAATAGCTTATAAATCTTGGTTGTATATAGGTCATTCATGAAAAGGCTGTCTTTTTTTAATTGACACAATATTTGTATCTATTTATGGAGTTTAATAACATAATTGAATATAAACTTGTGATTGTTAAATCAGAGTTATCAGTATCTTTCATCATTTCAGATACTAGCATTTCTTTCTGTCTAGTGAGCACCTTTGATCCCTTTTTCAGTAGTTGTTTTGAAAATGTATGATTAATTCTTGTAGACTATAATTATCATTCTATTCTGGAGAACATTAGAGCTATTGCCTCCAATTTTGTATGCCTCTATCATCTTCCCTACACTTCATACCCTGTAGTGTCCTCTATTCTACTTTGTATTTCCATGTTCCTTTTTAAAAAGGTTTATTTATTTTATGTGTATGAGTACATTGTAGCTGTCTTCAGACACACACCAGAAGAGTACATTGGATCCCGTTAAAGATGGTTGTGAGCCACCATGTGGTTGCTGGGAATTGAACTCAGGACCTCTGGAAGAGCACTCAGTGTTCTTAACTGCTGAGCCATCTCTCTAGCCCCTTACTAACTCTTTAAAATCCCCCAGTTGAATGGAAGCATGCAATATCTTCTTGACAGAATGATTTCACTTCCTTGGATATATATCTAAACAGAGTGTTGGTAAATTATACAGTAGGTCTATTTTTATTTTTTTGAGGACCTTCCATAATGTTTGTGGTACTGACTGTATCAGTTTACATTCCCAACAATACAGTTTCTTTGTTTATAGCTCACCATCATGGGTGTATATGTGTACATATATGAGTAGGCATGTGTGTGTTACAATATGTGTGTGGAGGTCAGAAACAGCATTTGGGAATTGATTCTCTCATACCTTGTTGAAGCAGAGTCTCTCTTGATTCTGCTGCCCTGAATACTCCTGTCTCACCTCCTTATTCCTCAAGTATTTCGGAGATTACAAATGCATGCCAGCCACTACATTAAATGGGTTCTGCAGATTCTGGATAAAAATCAGATCTTGGGCTTGCATTACAAGCACATCTGCTGAACCATCTCTCTGCCCTCATGGGCAGATTGCTGATTCTTGAATGACCACACCAGGGCCAGCTATCAGGAGGCAGTCAACTTCACTTAGGGTGATTTCGTACTTAAAGAGGTTGGGGGGATAAAGGATGGGCAAATGTCATTGTGCTTAGGGTACCTGTGATGCTTCGTTAGGATGGAGAAGCATTTCAGGAATCTTGGCTGTGGACTGAATAGGTTCTTATTGAAAGAAAGGAAATTGATCCTGGAATCTAATTGAGGCTATGTGATATTCCTCAGGTTGAGGCACATGTGAGCTTAGAATTCCCCAGAGAAGAAGCCCTGCAAGTAAATGGAATCCTCCATTACAAGCCAAGCCCCAGAAGATGATTGGGTCAATGGTAGACTCTGACCTTAATTAGCAGAGTTTTCCCACATCGGCCATGGTTTTGTTTTATTGATAAGAGAGAGCCATTCTGAGGTAAAGTAATATCTCACTGTAGTTTTGAGATATTACAAAACCCTGATGGTTGGGGTTTTGTTTATTTCTTCATATACTTATTGGCCATGTTGCCTTTTCAGAAATATCTATACAGATTATTTATATTTTTAAATCAAATTATTTAGGATTTTTACTGTTACATTGTTTGGACAAGATTTAATAATCTACCTGATTTCATGGTGGAACATGACAACAAAATATGGTTGGGAGAATAATTACAAGAAAGCTAAGCTATTGTGTCAAGGTTTCCCCTAGATGTCTTAGCTATAGTAGATCTCCTTAAAAGTGTAAGACATTAGGGGCACAGGCCTGTTATCTTAGCCACATGAAAAGCCAAGACAAGAAAAATCACAAGTTTAAGGCTTGCCTCTGCTGCCAAGTTAGGGCTAGAGATAGAGTTCAGGGTCAGAATGTTTATAACATGAATGTACTCTACACAAAAGAAGGCTTTGTCGGTAAGATAACAGGGACAAATAACTATGTATTGCATGTTTATCTTCAAGTTTTACTTAAATATTTTTCAGTCTCATCTGAATGTATATTTTTGGTAAAAACTTAGAGATAGTGGTAAAGTTAAAGCATATTTTAGTCTAGTCCAAGGTGGTATTTACTGACAAATCTTAGTATACTGGAGCAACTATATCTTTTTTTTTCTTTTTTTTTTTTTTTCCAGTTTCTATCTTCTAGGGGCTATACAACTCAATTTAATCTCAGAGGGTCATGGGTAAGGTATTATTTATAGGAACATGAGTATCCAGTGGCTACATGACTGAAGAAAATGCCTCACCCTATCCCCCCCCCCAAAAAAAAAACATTAACTATAATAATTCAGAGAGGGACAGGGCCTTGTAACCATCTCCTCACTCCATGATGGAGTGTTGCCAAGCCTTATCTTGCACAGGTTTTGTGTAGACACTGGGGGTTAAAGAGTGTAACAGTCATACCCTGCCTGTAAAACTACACTCTGCCTCATCTTCTGGCTCTTGTATCCTTTCCAAAAATCCTCTTCCATGGAGTTCTTTAAGCCCCCAAGGGAGTGACACAGATGTCCCATGTGGGGCTGAGCATTTCAGTCATTTATTCTCAGTATTTTGAACAATTATGAGTCTCTGAAATAACCACTGTCCATTGCAAAAATAAGCTTCTTTACCAAAGCTGACAGCAGCACTAATCTGGTATAAACAAATATTTAGAAAGCACTTTGAGAGTTACAGCATGTTTCTTTAACAAAACCATTGTAGCTTCCTCACTAAAGCATATGGCCTCATCCTCACCACCCCGTTTTTAATGTTTACAGTACTAAATGGGAATCCCCTCCTTTGGAGCAGGCCTCAGATCCAGTCAAAGAGATTGGCTACTCCCATACCAGTTGTTCCTGTATTGCACCTCTCAGGCACATCTTGCCTGGCATAGTGAGACCATTGATGACAATTCTTGCCCAGCAGCCTATATAGCACCTTCTAGCATTTGAAAGCAAGACAGCAGAAAGGAAGCTTTTTAGCTCACCTCTACTTTGATTTGTCTACTACATAATTTTATCTTTAATTATCATTATTAAATGTGCTTTGGCAATTAGATAAACAGGGTATTTGTAAGTGCTAAGTTTGGATTTAGAATTGGACTTTATGCCTAGTTTCACACTTAATAACCCATGATTGTAGAGTTTCTGCAATCTCCTTATAACCTCAAATTCCTTAACTGTAAAGAAGGAGTGTTTACTATAGTTTCTGGAGACATTTACTATTGATTATAGAAACCACTAGCCACATGTGGGTATTAAATACTCAAAATATAACTAATCTGAATTGAGATTAGATATACTGTATATACACTAGGTTTCAGACAAGATTAGCCATGATTACTCCAACTATAAGACTTAGATTCCTCTTTTCATACTATCTCATTAGTCATTAATTCACTAAAATATTTTAATAATTAAATATTTAAATTTAATATTTATTTATTAAATTTAACAAATAAATATTAAATTTAAATATTAATATTTTAATAATTAAATATTTAAAATATTTTAAATAATAGATTACTCATTGAAGTGATATTATTTTAGATATTTTGTATTAAATGTCTAGCTTTATAAACTATTTCATAAATGTTAATTTTATCTATATAGCTTACATTATATTTATGCTAGGAAGTTCTTTTCTAAACTGGAAACAGCAGACTCTGGCTCTCCAGTCTATCCTGATTTTTTTTTTCCATGAATAAAGTTTTATCAGAACAGTCCATCAGTTCACTTTTATGTTGTATAAGCCTGAATTAATATTAGAGATATGGTTGTCACAAAGTCATCTGGCCTTTAAAGCTTAAAACACTGACTTCTCTAGTCTTTAATAGACTAAGCTTGTTTGCGCTCTGGACTATAACAGCTATTCAATGTGTTACCTTTTCTTGTGAACCGTAATGACAGAAATAAGGAGTTCAGTGAAGAAAGAGAGCCAGGGAATGACTGCTAATGGAGTCAAGGTTTCTATTTAGGGCTAAATAAAATTATAATGGTAGTTTTACAAGTACAATTCTTTTAAAAAGTAGATATGAACAATCTAGTAAATAGAATAAAGTAGTATGCTAAACAATACATGATAATAAAAACTGTTTGTAAAGCCAAATGCAGATCATTTATGAAGAAAATAAAACAACGTATAAAAAATAGTATTTTTTTTCAATAGATTGTCATGTCTAAAACTGTTTTTACTACATTCCACAATTCATACCATTTAAGAATATAGTTGTCCCTCAATCTCTGTATGGTATTGGCACCTGAACTCCATGCAGATACCAATACTTTTTAGGTACTCAAATCCCTTATACTATAAAATGTTACTGTATTTGTAATATCTATCACATATAGCCTCCCATACTTTTAGTTGTGTCTTAATTATTTATAGTTCTTAATAATATATGCTATATGAATAGTTTTCATACTGTATTGTTCTGACTAAATGTAATGCTGACCAAAAAAGTCTGTGCTTGTGTATAGGAGCATTTTATTCCATGTATTTCCAAATGAACTTGGTTGAAATGGTAGATGGAAAACTCACAAGTGTATAAGGCTGACTCTATTTGCAAGTTCCTCATAGATAAGAAAAGCACTTTGATGCCATCTATTCAGTTCATTCAAGCTATACTATTGTTTATTCGTATTATAAATATCTTGTAATTAAAACGTAACCTGTAACTTTTTTTTTTTTTTTTCAAGACAGGGCTGTCCCTGGCTGTCCTGGAACTCACTCTGTAGACGAGACTGGCCTCGAAATCAGAAATCCACCTGCCTCTGCTTTCCAAGTGCTGGGATTAAAGGCGTGTGCCACCACTGCCCAGTGTTAACTTAAAGATGGTATACCTTTAATAATCTCAGCACTTGGGAGGCAGAGGCAGGCGGATTTCTGAGTTCAAGGCCAGCTTGGTCTACACAGTGAGTTCCAGGACAGCCAGGACTACACAGAGAAACCCTGTCTCTGAAAGAAAAAAAAAAAAAAAGTGCACATCTCTAATTCAAGTGTGTCAGTACTATAATTCCAGCACTTCAGAGGAAGAGGCAGGAGGCTTAGGAATTTGAAGTCATTCTCTGTTATATTTGAGGTCAGCTTAAGGTAAAGGAGAGCTTATCTCAATAAAACAACAGCACCAAAACCCTACTATATTGTTAATGTTATTTTTTTTCTGGAGACATCTATCTAAATACAGAAATCATGTGGAGTTTTTGGCACACTTTTGAAAGGAGAATATAAAATTAGCAATAAGGAGTTGGAAGACTGTTCCAGAATTTATGTATCTTGTGTTTCCAAATGAAGTTGGTTGAAATGGTAGATGGAAAACTCACAAGTGTATAAGGCTGACTCTATTTGCAAGTATTTTTATCTTTATTGAACTGCTAAGCATATGCAATCTGAGGGTTTTTTTTTTCACCTTGCTTTGACCAAATACTCCCTGCTTTATACAATTGATTCATTGATTAGTAGTACATAGGGTATCAGCAATATATCTTATGCAATCAAACCACTATTTGGTACATAAATTTCCTTTGGAAAATGATGGTGAATTATAATTTCATTGTTCCTAGATCAGCATATTACAGTATTCTATTTCTACTATAATGTAGGACACATTTTGTGTAAGAGAATAGTGTGGTTTTGGAGCCAAGCAAACCTTCAATTTTAACTGTACTTACTAAATTTAAAGTGGCACAGTAGAGCCTATTCTACCTTTGTTTTTTCATATCTAAAATGGGGTTAATACCTTCTGTATTTTTAAAGAATAAATTAGAAGCTGGGCAGTGGTGGCACGTGCCTTTAATCCCAGCACTTGGGAGGCAGAGGCAGGCAGATTTCTGAGTTCGAGGCCAGCCTGATCTACAAAGTGAGTTCCAGGACAGCCAGGGCTATGCAGAGAAACCCTGTTTTGGGAAAAAAAAGAATAAATTAGAAAATTACTGTAACTAGCAGAAAGTAACCAACCACTCAATTATAACCCTCATTGCTACTTAATACACTGTTTTTTTAATCAAACTGAAATAACTTAGTTGTCAGTTTTATACATTTCATTATGTATTTTACTGGCTCCTGCCTTTTCAAAAACAAGTAATACTCTATTTTACTATTTCAGTCAAAGAAAAATAAGAAGAAATCAAAGTCAGATGCTAAAGCAGTGCAAAACAGTTCACGCCATGATGGAAAGGAAGTTGATGAAGGTATTTGAGCAAGGGAAAGGCCTATAGAAAATATTTAACATTTTAAACTGAGGTGTGTGGTATAAAAGCTCCATTGTTTCACTTAATCTTGTATGTAGCTCTTTTTAATTGCCATAAATTTTATCATAAAGATCTGTGACGTTGTTAAGAAACACTTTGGTTATCTAAATCATTTAAGCATCTAATAGTGCTTATTTATTCTTTAAATTTATGTTTGCTCAATATTGTGAGCAATTGAGAGGCCATTCATCTTGTCTTTGTTTCCTATAAATATGGTTTGGAGTTTCCCATTTTTCTTAAATATATCATTCCTAAAAGGCTATGTGCAAAATTCTTGAATAAGCCATTTATTATCACACCCTAAACTCATTTATCAGGAGCATATAACTCTCCTGTCACTTCTACCCAACAGGATAAAAAGATAAGAGATGATTCTTTTCTGTCACTTTTTCTTAACTGTAGTTGACACATTTTGTTAGAAACAAAACTAGAATAAAAATAGTTTTTTCCCTAGTATAATATGAGATTAGGATAAATTCTTAGGGTAAATTAATATAATCAGCACTCTTGGTTTTTAATTTAATATCTAAATTTATTATATCTGTCCCACCCCATATTTTTTCCCTCGAAACTACAACTTTTTTGTCTTCCCCTACTGAATAACATCTTTTTTCTCGGGCTATGTCAGGAGCCTGGGAAACTAAAATTAGTCACAGAGAGAAACGACAACAGCGTAAACGTGATAAAGTGCTGACTGATTCTGGTTCATTGGATTCAACTATCCCTGGGATAGAAAATATCATCACAGTTACCACCGAGCAACTTACAACTGCATCATTTCCTGTTGGTTCCAAGAAGAATAAAGGTATATTAGTGGAACATAAGAGTGGTACATCAAATCAAACTCCTTTAAGTCAGATGTACAAAATATGTCACAATCTTTTTGAACTGCTAACTTTGTGCTGATATACCCTTCTTCATGAGAGTATTGTGAACCACATCCTGGTTTACCACGTAACAGCAGTGTTGTTAATATTGCCTAATGAATGGCTTATTAAATTAAAATTTGCCTTTCTGCCTTGAGTCACATTAGAGAATGTTGTTGCTGCTTCTTTTCCTTGTGTGTGTTGCTTTGCCCCAATCCTCTTACATCTCCATTTCTTACAGTGGATAAAACATTGATTAAATGGAATATTTATCACCATTCTGCATGTTGGGCACTTTCATTCCAAGATGAAACAAGCATGTTCTGGTTAGTGCAGGTTCTCTCTATCCACCCCAGTTTTTTGTTTTGTTTCTGGCAATTCTATAGGTATTAATAAAGCTAAACCAGAATTTCAAAGATGATTGAGCCAATGTCCTTTCTACCAAGTACTCAGATGCATAAGCAATCCAATGTTGATGGCTACTTCATGGGAGCCCTAGTTTATTTCCTCGGTCTTTTGTTAGTGACCTCCCTGTTTTCTATCCCTCAGTTGTTAGCAGATCACCTTCTTAACTTCGTTTTTTAATTTTTGTTTGTTTGTTTTGTTTTGCCTTCTGACTTAATTGAAATTGTTGCCATAGTACAGTTATGAACTTTCCTTATTCATTCTGCTGTCATGTATTATCAATGCTTTGAGTATTTTTGTTGGTGACTCTTACTGATTTGGGCATGCCTTCCTTGCTTGCACCTTGTGTTTCATGGAATTTGAGTTTGGTTTGGTTTTGGTACATTGTGATAATTGTGTTTATTTTGTGCCAGAGAATTGGAATTTTTATGTTAAAACATAATTTCTCACTTTTTAACCATATTTCCTATGTTATAATCCCAAATGTGGCAATGGTTTTCTTAAATTGGTGCGCTTGCTTATGGGATTATTGAAAAGGCAGCTCATGTTAAGATGAGGCAAAGTTGAATCCAATTTCAGAGCTCAATGTTTCAGTTCCTACCTAAAAGAACCTTCAGAATTCGGAAGCATTGCAGAATAATGGTCCCTACTTGTATTTGGGCAATTTTCTAGGATTTGGCATTTTAATTGATTAAAAAATGTGGTAACTAAAGACTCAATTCCCTGTGAACATGTGAAATATGTTGTAAAATCACTTTTTCCAATGTCAAAACTGGCACTTGAAGGAGCAATTTATTATGGATCACAATTGTATGTTCCGCTTGATTTAATGTGCACAGTGGCCTGTTTAGTATTAAATAAATTTTATTTCTATTTCAACCCAGGTGATTCTCATCTAAATGTTCAAGTTAGCAACTTTAAGTCTGGAAAAGGAGATTCTACACTGCAGGGTGAGAGAAATTACATGACACTTAACCTGAAGGCCAATCAAAATAGAAACTTGGCTACATGTCTCTTTCCTCATATGATGTTAAAGGAAACAAAAGGGATTAAAGTTATTTTTAATTTCTTAATTAATATGATCTTAGTCCAGAGAATTTGAAAAAATGGAAAAGGAAGATCATTCACACTCGGGGTTTGGTATGTTGTAGCTCACACACACACATATATAAAAACATTCAGTAGTAATTTAAGTACAGTTTTGCTTCTTGCATCATTTAATCCAAGAGAGAAGGATCTTTGTTGGACATGAATGTAATATAGGCATGTTTAGGTTAAAAATCTATTCTGTATCTTAAGAAAATATAGTTCTTATAAATTTTAATGGCTTCCTTGATGGTATCAAATATATTATAATGAATATAGTTTAAAGTTATTGAGTGCTTCACAAACAAAATTAACCTAATTCGCTCATTCTTCATCACTGCAGGAAGAGCAATATACCAACCTAAAAGCAAACGTGTCACAGGAAAAGTGTTACCTTCTCATTTTGTGCTTGTTCTTTTTTGTTTGTTTTAAGATTTACTTACTTCATTTATGTGGGCACACTGTAGCTGTCTTCAGACACACCAGAAGAGGGCATTGGATCCCATGACAGATGGTTGTGAGCCACCATGTGGTTGCTGGGAATTGAACTCAGGACCTCTGGAAGAGCAGTCAGTGCTCTTAACCACTGAGCCATCTCTTTAGCCCTTTGTGCTTGTTCTTAACACCATTGCTTGCTCTATGCCCTCATGCCTCATGTCTCTCTCTCTCTCTCTCTCTCTCTCTCTCTCTCTCTCTCTCTCTCACACACACACACACACACACACACACACACACACACACATACTGTCTCTCTCAAAGCCTGGACTCTATCCTTGAGGTCCTGACATTCATTTGGTCTTGGCTGATGCCATAGAATCTATTTAAATTTCTCATTTGGTTCTAATATGCAGTCATTATGTGTAACATAATATACAAAATTATATCTAAGGAAAGAACATGTAACTAAGGAGAAGTCTTCATTTTCATAGTGGGTGAGTATTCAGAGTATACTAGATATGTGTTTTCAGTTAGTCATTTTGCTATTGAGAACATCACTAGTATCCATGTTCTGTTGACTTTTAAATTAAGGAATCTTAGCCAGGCATTGTGGTGCATGCTTGTAATCCCAGCATATCGAGGCAGAGGTAGGAGAACCATGAGACTAATATAAGCTACATAGTGAGACCCTATCTCAGAAACAAACTTAAAAACCATGTAAGAACTTCATAGCTTACCTTTTTATACTCAGGCTACTTAAAGGACACTAAGAGGGAAGGAAAAGTACTAAGTACTGATAAGCTGAGCTATCATAGAAATACAGAATTACCCCATTTTTAACAAGAAACCATATATCTGTTTTTAATCTTTACTTTCTTTTAAGTTTCTTCAAGGTTGAATGAAAATCTTACTGTCAATGGAGGAGGCTGGAGTGAAAAGTCTGTAAAACTCTCCTCACAATTGAGTGAGGAGAAGTGGAACTCTGTCCCACCTGCTTCTGCAGGGAAGAGGAAAACAGAGCCATCTGCTTGGACTCAAGACACTGGTGATACTAATGCAAATGGGAAAGACTGGGGAAGGAATTGGAGTGATCGCTCAATATTTTCTGGCATTGGTAAGAACTTTCAGAAAAAAAAATTAATTTGTTTAAAATTGGTAATATGATACAGCTTGAATTTTTCAGGAATTGTGAAAGAAAGAAAGCCATTAATAGAAATAATCCTAAACTGGGCATGTTAGTAGTGCATTCCTGCAATCCCAGGGTGGAGGATCAGGAGGTTATCCTCAGTGACATAATGAGGTAGAGAATAGCTTGGGCTACAGGAAATACTGTTAGACAGACAGACAGACAGACAGAGACACACACACATACAAAGAAATACTAGTCTTGCCACGCAGAAGTAATAGTGATAATTAACTTAGATTCTTTGCACAGAATAAAGCAACTGACATGACTAACATCATTTACTTTCTGTGTAGTGCTTTCACATTCTTGATCACATTTGCTCATCAGTAGAGCTAAAGGATATACTTGTATGATATATAATTTTAAAGGTTTATATGTGTATGTACGTACGTGTTTGTTTGTTTGTTTATTATTTATTTATTTATGAGTACACTGTACCTGACTTCAGACACACCAGAAGAGGGTGATGGTCATGAATCATTATGTGGTTGCTGGGAATTGAACTCGGGACCTCTAGAAGAGTAGTCAGTGTGCTCTTAACCACTAAGCCATCTCTCCAGCCCATAATTGTATATTCTTAGTGATATAAATATAATGTGTGAGTAGACATGATAGATTTTAGCAGTTTGAATCTAAATTAAAAATAGTAAATAAAAGTACTAGAGAAGTTTATACCATCCAGTTTATAGTCTGTACATGCCTGGTATAATTATTTTTCCCTAGATTTTAATGGTAAAAATTAGTAGTTGAGTAGCTTGTTTCTACTGAAAGGCATTGATCTTTTAAGCAATGTGTGCTTATACATTATAGAAAAAGAAATCTTTATTAAATATGGAAAATATAAATAAGGGGAAACATATTATCATACCACCCAGTGACAGCTGCAGTCAGTTTTTGTATTTTTCTTCTTCTACTGTGTATAATTTTTGGTTTTTACAATAAACTAAATTTAATATACATTTTTATGTTTCTTTTTCCCCTTCCCCAAATTGATAAGAAAGGTTTTACTTGTTCTTATGAGCATGTTTACTTAATGGCATTGTGTGCTATATTATTTAAATATAATATAGTTTACTTACCTATTTTTGTATGATTCTGTATCTGACTTTTTAAAAACTTTTAAGTAATGTTACATTTAGTGTATTTTTTAGGATAGATTCTTGGGAATAACTGGGGTTAAAGAGAATCTGAATGTATTTAGTGTATTGTCATTTATTCTCATACTTTCATCTTCAATGTAAGTGACCATTTATTGTATTCTTACTTACCAAGGTTGAACTTTTTTTTTCTTAGTCTTCTGTTTTGATAAGCAAAAATGCATCAATTATTTTGGTTGACTTCTAAATCACTGATACAGTTAAATTTTTTTCCATGAATTAATTGATTTATTCATGTTCTTTGCTGTTTGTCTAGTGGCCTTATGCTTCTTTTTTGACTTTTAAAAATTGAATTATATAATTCCCCATATAGTAAATAATTATTTTATTTTATTTTTCGGGAGTTTTGTTTTTATTTTGTTGGAGTCACTATGTAGCCCTAGCTAGCCTAGAAAACTGTTTACACAGCTGTCTTGGAACTCATGGACAATTCAATCTGCCTTCTAAATGTTGGAAATAGAGTTGTGAGCTACCATGCCACACTTGAACATGCAGTTTTTTTCTGTTGTAGTTATGGCAGATATTTTTAATACCTTTTTTAATTTGGGTAGTATTGAATACTAGGGAGTGCTTAGTTTGTGAGACAAAACAAAACAAAACAAACACCCACAATATCTTCCTTATCTATTAGCTTTCCATCCTTTTTAAAAGACTAATCTCTCAACAAGCAAACTGTGATTCATTCACTAATTCTGTTTCAAGTTGCTCTCCTCACCTGTAATGTCCAAAAACTATCTAGAAATACAAAAATCTTGTCTACAAAGATAATCTCTAAGTTCCTACCATCGTTTTCAACAGAAAGAACAAAATTGCCATACTAAAAGAATCCTTTCATATTTAGTAAAAGAAATGATCAGGTTTTATGGAATAATATTCAGAACACTGACCTTGTAATATATTTCTAGTTTACTTAAAGAAGCTATATAGTTTAACTATTAGAGAATGGATTTAGGTAGTGTTTGGTTAGTATTGTTACAGATAAAATTAAGCAGCTAGATGGGCTTTCCTAGCTGGACTTAAAATTTTGTTGAAATTGAAAGAGAACTGTATTAAGTTTATGATGGGTCATTGTGGAGGTGTGTATGCTCCTTAAAGTACAGTCATGCTGAGTAACAAGCCTCCTTTAAAAAATGCATGCTTGGCTTGTCATTGTGTAGGCATCATGGCATGTACTTACACACTAAGAACCTAGGATATTGCCAGGCTGTGGTGGCGCACGCCTTTAATCCCAGCACTTGGGAGGCAGAGGCAGGTGGATTTCTGAGCTTGAGGCCAGCCTGGTCTACAAAGTGAGTACCAGGAAAGCCTGTGCGATACAGAGAAACCATGTCTCGAAAAACCAAAAAAGAAACAAAAACAAAAACAAAAAAAGAACCTAGGAAATCACTAGATCAGAAAGTCTCATAGTGCTACATGTTTATGTAGCCTACTATTGACCAAAGTGTCATTCTGTTTTCAGAAAAATACTTTGAAAATATTAAAAAGATAGCATGGTATAGTAAATAAGAATAGACTAGTTCAGACAGACCTGTTAGGAGTTTGTGGGCATTTAGTTATATAGCCTGAATGAACCTCATATTTAAGTAATTGTGAGAATTGATTGTAATGAATGTCAGGTACCAAGTTTGGTGCCTAGTGTAAAGTACTTGCTTAAATTATGATAGAAATGATTGTATAGTGAAACGAGTAGGCTTGGAAACAATTATACCTAAGCAGTTTTCTAAGCATTGGCAAATCATTTGCTAGCTCTAAAATGACCTAGCGGGGTTGCTCTAAGAATTAGAACTCAGTTTATAAAAGAGCCATCCACATAGTAGACACTCAGTAAATAATAGCTATTGCTCTATATTAGTTCTCATTTTTTAAAGATAATCTTTAAATATTGGTATCATAGTTTTAAATCTGTACATCTTTCAAGTTCTTTGCAAATTGAAGGTTGCAAGTGACGTTTTTTATTTTGCCAGCTGCTTGGTCTAGTGTGGCTAGGGGGATGAGTGCCTCTCAACAGAACTCTGCTTCTTTTGCATCTCTCACACTTAACTCTGCTGTCTCTGGTATGTGAAAACAGTCTTTCGTTCAGTTAACCAAAACATTTTTGTTTGATTTTAGTACTTATTTAGAAAATTGACTAACATCATATATTGCTATCAACATAATTAATATATGTAATAGCAAAGGTCTTTTTAAGTTGTAGGGGACATCTAAGTCCTTATATGCCAGTGATATGGATTCTGTGGTCTACTACTGGCTATTTACTAGTATAAATACACCTGGAAGATCTCCCCTTTGGGTTAGGACACAGTTCATGTTGTGATGACCCCAACTATAAGATTATTTTCATTGCTACTTCATATAACTATAATTTTACTACTGTTATGAATCATAATGTAAATATCTGTGTTTTCTGATGGTCTGTGAAAGGGATCATAACCTACCTACAGATTGAGAACTGCTGGGTTAGGACATGCTTAGTACACTCTACCAAACTTCTAGTTGAATTTGGCATATTTCTATTCACTTTTACTTGTTATGAATTTATAAATCAGCCTCTCTTTGACACATACACAGTAGCTATTTTAAGAACCTGTTGATTCAGTGTATACACTATAAACTGTCAATCCAGCATCACTTAAATGGATAGGTCTTTTATTATAAATCAACAGAAGCTACATATTTTATCAAATATTATATAAGTGGGGAGGCACTTTGATTTATACTACTTGATTCACAAAGCTTCCTGTGGACTTCCTTTACTAATGATGTTATTTCATGATGTCTGGAACAGTAGCCTAGAATGGGTGTTAGCAGACTCTTTCTGTAATAGCAAATAGTAAATAGTTTAGGTTTTGTGGGCCACACTATCACTGCCACAACTATCAACTCAGCTCTGCCATGATAACAAGAAAGCAATCAGAGATCAAAGACAAATAAGTATATTGACTTAAAAACACTATTCATTTGACCTTTTCTTCAGCCATTTAAAAATAGGAAATTTTCTTTGGTTAATGGGCCAATTATGGTTGGAGTTGACCTACAAGATGCAGTTTGTTAACTCCTCGTCTTGTTGACCATATTTCATTTCCAGAAGAGCAAGTTAATTATTTCCTTCATTTGCTGACTATGCAGCACATACATTCAGAGAAAGCAGTAGGAGCTACTGAAGTAATGAGGTTATATTTATGCAACTTGACTGTAAATATTAACCACATTTGTAGGATGATGTGCTTAATTTTACATTAAAATATATTACCACTTTGAGTATATAATTAGTGAACTATCAGCAATCCATCTACATAACTAAGTGGAAATGTAAAAACTAAGACTATGAGGTAATGAAGTGATTGTTAGTTGTATTTATTCTAACCAGGAACCTGTATTTCTTAAGTTTTTCCTGTCAGTGGCTCTGAATCCAAGTGACTATCAGGGTCACCTAAGGACTCTTTAATGAGCATGAAATTTGGATTCAAAAGGTCTAGCATGTGTATATGTGTGTCTCTGTGCACCTGATAAAATGTGAATTTGCATCCTAAAATTAATTTGTAGCCTTAGAGCAATGGGTTTTGACCTTACTTTCAGGGACTTTTATGCCCCAAAACTATTTTCAGATTTTTGCATAAAAATTGGGCCACCACTGCTTTCATCGGGTTCCTAAGAAACCTTGTAAACCTCCAACACCCACCCCCAGCCCCCAATCCTTTTTCCAACAACTAAACTTAGAAAATAATATTCTTTTCTTATCAGTGCATCTGAACATAACTCTCTAAACTTCCAGCAACTCTTGTTTCTCTGACTTTTCTCTTTCTCACCTCTCTAGTTAATTCTATTTCTTTAACTTTCTGTGGCCTAAAAGTTGAGCTAACTCAAACATTTTCTAATCGTTTTTCTGAGTTCTAAGGATATATGCATACCCTGAGGCATCTAGCATTAAGATTTTTTTTTGTTTTACTGCTTAACCTTTTAAGAAAAAAAAATGGACATTTTAGTTTGCAGACAAGTCAGATTCTAATTGTTGTGAAATGGTGGTGTTGTTGAATCAGATCTAGTTATATTATACTCAATTTAAAATTGCCCTCAATTTTACTTTTACTTTTCATTTAATTCCTTTGTTATGTCTAAATTTTCTTTTAGGAGAAATAAGAAATAGAGTCCATGTGAAAAATTTAGAACTTTTGTTGTGAAACATCCTTAGCAAGTTCCATTTTTAATTTTATTGCATTCGTTTTTCATTTAAGGATCTACTGCTGAGCCAGTTTCTCAGGCTACCACTTCTGATTATCAGTGGGATGTTAGCCGTAATCAGCCTTATATCGATGAGGAATGGTCTGGGTTAAGTATGTCCTTTTAAATTTTTTCAGTTACTTCTCGCAGAATTTTCTTTTTAGCACCCTGAATTCATGCTTTATGTCTTAATTTTAATCCTAATTTACCCCTTTTATAGGTCATAATAATATAATTTAACACCAACCGTATACTACTTGGAACTTGATTCTGAATACTTATGGAACTAAAGTTAACTTTCTGTAATGACTAAGGCAGTGTTAGTTTTATCAGTTCTATAGGAATAATTTTTTGGTTTCTTTTCTGTTTTAAATAAATAGTTTTATTTTGCTGGTTTTAGTATAAAAGAAGAAATAGACTATAGCTGTGGCTTTGAATTAATTGTGATATATGCACATTTTTGTGCTAGTTGACAACCATAGCCCAATTTCCAGTAGAAACATATGTTTAAAAGAAAGAATGTTAAAAAGGAGAGAGTGTGTATGTGTGTAACCTGGGTATTGTGGCACCCCATTGTGCCAGGAAGCAAAGGCAAGGCTGATTGATCTCTGTGAGTTAAAGGGCAGTCTGATCTATGTAGGAGTTCCAGTCTGACAGGATATAAGATCCTGTCTCAAAATAAAAGTTAAAAAAAAAAAAAAAGAAGAAAATTGTCTCCATATTAAAAAAAAGCTTACTATCATCATTTAAAATTACAAACTTATAAGGTTCTCCCACCTCCCAGAACTCCAAATTTCAGAATTTATTCTTTCCTCTGAATTTGTATGTCACATTCTTTCCTTCCTTGTATATATTTTGTCATTTTGCTCCCTATTTTAGAAAAGAAAGTATAGATTTAACGTTTTATGTAAAAGTTTTTAAATACTTTTTTAAAATTATCTTCTGAATGTTATTTTTTTCTCTTTAACTTTTATTTATTTATTTATTTTTTAAAGATTTATTTTATTTATTATATGTAAGTACACTGTAGCTGTCTTCAGACACTCCAGAAGAGGGAGCCAGATCTTGTTATGGATTGTTGTGAGCCACCATGTGGTTGCTGGGATTTGAACTTATCACCTTCGGAAGAGCAGTCAGGTGCTCTTACCCGCTGAGCCATCTCACCAGCCCCTCTCTTTAACTTTTTTAAAATAGGTTTTGTTTTGGTTTTGAGTTGAAACCTCCTGAAAGAAAAACTTGGTAATTCTTATATATGTGTGTAGTGCTTGGCGGGGAAAGTCTAACTAAATACCCCTTGCTAGTCTAGAACTCTGGTGATCTATCTTCCTACTGTGCTTCCCAAGTATTGAAATTAAAGGCAAGCACCACAGTCCCCAGCTATTGCATGCAGTTCTTTGTAGAATGTTTAGTGTACTATTTGATGAAAGTAATGATTTAGCAGTAGTAATGGTGATGGAAGTAAGCACAAATCATCTGCCCAGGACTGGTCCCAGATCTCTGCATCTTACTAATACTTCAAACAAGTCTATTAAGTAGATGCAGTTTTTCCTCACACTTTTCAGATAAAGGAATTGAAGGGAAAAAATAAAGTATCACTTTCTACAGGCTAGTTAAATGGAAAAGGAGGAGGTTCAAACCTTGTTGGTCTTGTCTTGTACCACTTGTTTTCATTAGCTCCTGCTTGTTACAGTCACAGTGAAAATAGTGATCACAAGACATACATGTAGACAAAATGCCCCACACATAAAAATATATAAATAAAAAAATAAAATAAAAATAGTTAATAACATTATGAACGCAAGCTTGTAACACACTGAATGAGGCAGAGTCCTTAACGATTGAGATGGGGTTAGAAAGATGATTAGAGAGGCTCATATCCAGAGATGAGATCAAGACTGACTTACTCTGTGTGTGTGTTGGGGGAAGAGGTGCACACCTTTAATTCCAGCATTTTGGAGGCAGAGTCAGGAAGATCTTTGAGTTAAAGCTAGCCTGGTCTACCAAGTGAGTTCCAGGACAGCCAAGACTACCATGAGAAACCCTGTCTTGAAAAACAAAAACAAACAAAGACTTGTTTTGCTGTGTTGTGTTGATGTTTCTCACTTTGTTGCCCAGTTGGCATCAAATTCTCAATCCTTGAGTTCTGGAATTACAAGTGTGTACCATGATTCCCAACTAAGAGTACTTGATTGGAAAGTTTACTTTTAGTCCTGGATTTAGAATAGAGTATCTGCCGGGCAGTAGTGGTGCACGCCTTTAATCCCAGCACTTGGGAGGCAGAG
This sequence comes from Mus minutoides, assembly GCA_902729485.2. Taxonomy (NCBI): domain Eukaryota; kingdom Metazoa; phylum Chordata; class Mammalia; order Rodentia; family Muridae; genus Mus; species Mus minutoides. The sequence goes on along the minus strand of LR750517.1, from coordinate 51,374 downwards.
GCAGGTGAATTTCTGAGTTTGAGGCCAGCCTGGTCTACAGAGTGAGTTCCAGGACAGCCAGGGATACACAGGGAAACCCTATCTTGAAAAAACCAACAAATAAAAAAATAAATAGAGTATCTATATTGAACTATAAAATAGAACAAATAACTTATTCTGCGTACTTTGAATAGTTTTGAGAAAACTTTAAATTATATCAGGGTGTATAAGGACACAAAAGCAAAATAAGACAAAATAATTTATGCTGCTTTAGGAAAAAATAACTGTGTCTCTACAGTAGAGAACAAGGGAGTGATTACAGGAGAGCACCAGTAAAGGATCTGGGCTGCTTAGAGTTAATGAGAACACCAAACTAGTAGCCACAGGTTTCCTGCTGGACATTTTTACCTTACCCATACGAAACTTTTAAATATGAAAAACCATCATTGATGCTAAAGAAATAGTTTGAAAAAGAAAGAAAAATTACATATAAAAGTATGTTGGTAAGATTCTAGATACTTAAAGCAAGTGTGGTCTGGGATGATAGTTTCCAGCACACACATAATGGCTCACAACTATCTGAAATCTAGCTCCATGGGATCTGATACCCTGTTCTGGCCTCCGTGGGCATGGCACACATGCATAGACATAAAATAAAAATACAAAAAAACTGTTGGATGGTGGTAGTACACACCTTTAGTCCCACCACTCAGGAGGCAGAGTCAGGCAAACCTCTAACATCGAGGCCAGCCTGGTGTATAGAGTGAGTTCCAGGACAGCCAGGGCTACACAGAGAAACTCTGTCTGACTCAAAAAAAATATGTATTTTTTAGAAAGCTAAGTGTGAAGGTAAATGAGTGAAATCCCACTTGTTGGGAGGTAGAAGCACTTCGAAGGAAGAGACAGAGGATCGGGGATTCAAAATCTTTTCTTGATTATAGTCAGTATCAAGTTCAGGGCCAACCTGAACAAGATATTATTCTAAGAAAATTTTATACTTAATATATAAGAATACCTTCTTTATGTTGTCTGTGCTATATTGGCAGTGTTCTATGTCCACAATTTCTTTTTAACTTATTTTCTCTGAATTTTATTTTGGTGTATGTATACCATCTTTAATGTGTCTTTTTTTTTTTTAACTCACTGAATTATTATACTCATTACTTCTGAATTTATAGAATGAAATACAAAGTATCTTATAGTTGGTTTTAATATCAGCTTGCCATAAATTAGAATCGACAGCCCTCTAATTGTAGGGAAACACTTAGTCCATAGGGTAGGGTGGTTCAATAGTCCGAATCTGGTGCCAGAAGCCTGGAATGTTCCTGGAGAGCCTCTGATCTCTAGTCTGAGATGAAAGCTTAGAAACATGATGTCTGCTGTGAGCTAATGGAGCAGCAGCAGCGGGACAAATTAACTTGGTGACAAAGGAAGGTCAAGTGAGCAAAAGGCTATTCAATGCAATATTGATACTGTGTTTAAACACTGGAGAGTGTCTTTCAAACATAGCTGTGTTTTACTAAATCATAAAACTTACTGTTTACAGGAGTTCTGTTAAAAATAGTTGTTCCCCAGATTTAAGCTAACAGTGCTATACTTGAACCTAAAACATTCCACAAGAGTAAATGAAGAGATGAATTCCTTACCCATATATATATAAATTATAGCTTTTTTTTAAAGGCCTTGGCAGACTGGTAAAAAGAACTATGGTAGGGATATTATCCTGTTTAATAATCCCAGAAGCAGAAGTATTTTGAGTTTAAGGCTAGCCTGGTCTACAGAGAAAGTTCCAGGACAGACAGGGCTGTTACACAGTCAAGGGTGGGGAGTGAGGTATGACTTATGTTTAAGAAAACTGTTCCAGAAGTTCATTAGTGATAGGGATAAAGCTCATTGATAGAGTGCTTGCCTAGCCTGCACAAAGCCCTGTGTTCAAATACTGTCCTACCAAAACAGACAAGAACTGCATAGTTTGTTAACACAGTAAACCTTTGAATCTTGAGCATTATTCATTGGAAAATCTCTGGGTAGTATTTGGATTTGGGTTATTAAGCTGTTTAGTAGCTTTTGTTTGATCCCCATTAATGAAAAAACTAATCTCTACTCAGTAAACAAAAAATAGCATAGGATTTTATGTAGTCACCACAGATTTATGCTTCTGTTAATGTTCTTACAGAAACTGAACCAGAGAGTGTAGTTATTTCCTAGACTTGAAAGCTATCTATGCCTTTTGAAAAGTAATTCACTAAATATTAAATTAGATTTTTATTTCTTCCCACACACCCAATAATATTTATTGAGGAAATGGGTCATATGTTAGTAGTATGCTGTATATTTAGTTATCTAAACTCTACTTGATAGTTTCTTTTCTAGAAGTCAGTCTCAGAGATGAGACTAATGGATAAAGTTACCAAATATATTAAAGGTGGGATGTAACTATAATGGGCAAGGCCCTGGATTGAATCCCTACCATTTAAAATAAAGAACAAGTGTATCTCATAGACATTTCTCAAAAATCCACCAGTTTTAATTATAAATGCCTAATGTCATCATTGTTACTAAAAACAATAGCTGCCATTTGTTGAATGTTTATTATATTGCTATGAACATGCAATATCATCTTGTTAGCATTCCATGAAGTTTATTTAGAGTTCCTTAATACTAAGAAACTTAGCCAGGGGGTGGGGGGGGGGGGTATAGAGATGGCTAAGCAATTAAGAGCATTGGTTGTTCTTCTAGATGACCCAGGTTCAATTCCCAGCATTCACATGGCAGCTCACAACTGTCTGTAACTCCAGTTCTAGCAGATCTAACATCTTCACATAGACACACATGGAAGCAAAACACCAATGCACTTAAAACAAATAAATCAGGAGGCAGTGTGTGGCAGGACTAAACCAGGCTGGATGGTGCACTTGAGGCAGAAACAGGCAGATATCTGAGTTCTAGAACATCTAGGGCTTCACAGAGAAACCCTGTCTTGAAAAGAAAAGGAAGAAAAATTAAGCAGTGTTGTGTCACATTGTGTCACATTAATGAACATTTGTTTGACAATGAGGCCCGTGTTCTTAATCTCTATATTAATACTCCAAAGTACTGACTGAATATTCATCTGCTTATAATACATGATGATAAATTTTGAGATGGAAGAAAAGACTATCTTTTATAGCACACTTCACCCTTGTAATCACTTGTTGCACATTTTCTTGACAATAAGCTCTGCTTACTTTGGGACTTCCCACTCTTCTATTTTCACAGTCCCCTGTGGTAAAAATATGTCATTCTTTTATTATTATGCTTACATATCTCCATTGAGTAGTTAGCTGCATGTGAGAGTGGCTTCTGCATGCATCTTAAAACTCTTGGATCCACTTAACTCTGGTTCTGCTACATAGTTAGAGCTTACTAAGGAACTTCTTCATGAGAAAATAAAATTGGCAGTCCTGATAGAATATATTTACTATTAATGTGTGTCTTTTTCACATAAGTTTGGGAACATACTATGCAGAATATTTTGGTTTTGTTTGTTCGTTTGTTTATTTGTTTGTTTGTTTGTTTGTTTCCCTGTGAGCATTCTCTCAGATCATTCTTTGGTTTTCTCAGATGTGTATTAAAGCTTTTGTGAAGATCTATGAGTATCTCTCCTATGAACAAAAGTTTACCTGGGAAAATTAAAATAGCAAAAAGTAACAGTAAGCATAAAAGTGGCATACGTGCCTCCTTGTTGCTAAAGTGTGTGTTCAAGTTATGTTTAGCATTATCCTAGGAACAACACATCAGTCAAAGGGTGTAGAAATTCCAGAAGCAATAGAGTGTATATGAAAAAGCCTTAGTATTTGGTATTAGTAGCATTAAAAAATGATGGGAAATTGATAGACTCCTTATAGTTAAACAATGCTAGGAAGACTTATTGACCACTTTGAAGTAAAGTATAATCTCTGTCATCTTAAATAAAACTTGACTGTAAGTGGATACTATAAGAATGTATGTGAGAGTGAATGGTTTGCAGACAAAGAGGGAAGAGTTAACTTAGCCAAAGAGAAGCAAAGGCTTGTTGTGTTCCCCTCTAGCATAGACCAGTGATAGTTTCCTAAGTAAAATGGCAATGCCTCCAGAGACTGGAATTCAGAATGCTAGGATAAACATATATTTAAGACTGTGATGACGAAAACCCTGCGGGTGATTCGGATGCTTTTAGATTTATCAGATAAGAGGCATTTGAATCATCTGAAAATGTTAGGAGGCTAGAAGTATTAGAAAAGAAAAGAAAGAGCTTACACAGTCTGTCATGGTTTGGTAAACCTGAAGAGCCTGATCTTGAAAAATTTACAAGGATGGGACAAGTGTAATATGAGGGTATATAATTTATTACTATTATTAAATAAAGCTTAATTCTGTACTCTAAAAAATTGGTTATAAAAATATGGCCAGGTTAAAAATAGAGGAAAAAGTAAAGAGTAAGAAGACTGACAAAGGAGAGTAACATTAATAACTAAGAAATAAGATTTGTAACATTAATAACTAAGAAATAAGATTTGTGGTGTGTCGAAAAATTCCACTAAATCTAATGCTTAGCAACATTTGGACAACGTTTTCGCTTTTTCCTATCTCTTAAAATATGCTCAGGGGAAAAAATAATAGTTTAAAACTACAGCTTAATTCCATATAAAGAACTTTTAGTGTTTGGATTTTAGCTTCTGGCAAAATGACAGATAACTAATTCAAATTATTATTTTTTAGATGGTTTGTCTTCCGCTGATCCTAGCTCAGACTGGAATGCACCAGCAGAGGAGTGGGGGAACTGGGTTGATGAAGATAGAGCTTCACTTCTAAAGTCCCAGGAACCAATTTCTAATGATCAAAAGGTAAATACATATTGAAGAGACTAAGGAGAATTCTAGGGCACAGAGGCAGGCAGGAAGGAGGTGGTATTGAACCCCATAAGAAGCAGAATGGTTAGGCCTAAAGATTGTCAGTGTACTTACTTCCTTGTAATTTAGAGCATTTTCATTACAAAGTTTAGAATAAGAGTTGAGGGTGTAGCTCTGTGGAAGAGCATGTGCTGAGCATGTACAAGGCCCTGAGTTCAGTCCTCAGTATCAAATAGATTAAGAGAATCCTGGACTTAAAGCCATATTTCATAAAGTTCAGTAGTTAAGAGATTATTATTAGGGTTTGGAGAGGTGGCTCAAGGATTAAGAATACTGGCTACTCTTAGGACTGGATTTGATTCCCAACACCCACATGGTGGCCTACAACCGTCTGTAACTCCAGACGAAGTATTAGCAAACAAGGTTCAGGGGGAAAAATAGATAGAACTGGAGGAGAGGCAGTGGGTGACAGTGATACACACACAGTATGAAGAAGGATGAGGGGGTGGGGGTAGAAATTTTAGTGCAGATGTGGCAGACTAGCTACCGAAGAGCGTGCAGGTAAGTTTAGACAATATAAAATTGAAATTTGCTTCTACAAACAAATGTGGAAAGGGCTGAAGAGATGGCCATACAAGCATGAGCAACTGAGTTGTTGAATGCCCAGAACTCACGTGAAGCCACAACTGGTAGCATACACCTTTTAATCCTTTTAATCCTAAAATAGGAGGTGGAGACGAGAATCCTAGGAATTACTGAGCCAAGTAGGCTGGTATACATGACATTGAACATTAAAAAGATTCTGTCTTAAGATGGAAGACAAGGACTCTTTGACCCCCATACATGGTACAAATGGGCCTACAGTCATACAAACACAGATGTGCAGACATCTGTCTGTATACACACACCAGGAAGGAAAAACTGTAGGCCCTGAGATGGGCTATAATTTACTGTCCACTGCATTATTATATATGAGCAAATAAAGTCAAGAATAAAGTTTGAGATCTAGAGAGTGGTGTGGATGTGTGTGTGTAGCTCAGCTGCTCAGTGGTAGATCCCTTGCTTAGTTTGTATGCAAAGCCCTGGGTTTAATCCTTAACACTGCAAAGAAAAGAAAAAAGAATTCTACCAGACACTATTGCATATGCCAGCAAGATTTTGCTGACAGGGCCTTGATATAGCTGACTCTTGTGAGGCTCTGCCAGTGCCTGGCAAATACAGAAGTGGATGCTTGCAGTCATCTATTGGATGGAACACAGGGCCCCCAATAAAGGAGCTAGAGAAAGTAACCAAAGAGCTAAAGGGGTCTGCAGCCCTATAGGAGGAACAACAATATGAACTAATCAGTACCTCTCAGAACTGTGTCTCTAGTTACATATGTAGCAGGGGATGGCCTAGTCAGCCATCATTGGGAGGAGAGGCCCTTGGTCTTGCGAAGATTATATTCCCCAGTACAGGGGAATATCGGGCCCAGAAAGCGGGAGTGGGTGGGTTGGGGAGCAGGGCTGGGGGGAGGTTATAGGGGACTTTTGGGATAGTATTTGAAATGTAAATGTAGAAAATAATAAAAAAAAAAAAAAAAAGAAAAAGAATTAAAGCTATATTCAACAAAGTATGGATAGACACTTGGAAATGAATTAATCAGTAAGCAAGAGCTGAGTGATATTGTATATTTCTATAAAATTTTATGTCTGTATAAATCTCTAGAAAAAAAAAGGAATGTACACAAAAATTCAAGGTAGTAGTCCTCTCTTAGGACCTAGAGTTTGAGAGTTGTTAGTAATGTTGATTTGAAAGAGCCTCATCTAGTCCAAGCTGGCCTTAAAGTCTTGGTCCTCCTATTCCCATCCACTGAGGGTTTATTTTCCAAAATTTTCTTGATTCTTTGAGTTTCATATCATGTACCCAAGTCCCACTCATATCTGCCCTCCAACTTTGCAACCTCCCCCACAAAAGAAAAAAAATTTTTTTTTAAAGAGCATAGAAAACATCTTGTCATGGAAACATATAGTTTATCTGTCTACAGTGTACCTCTGTCCACACATTTTTCACTTGCAAATGTTCAGTGAGTCATTGGTCTGGTTCTAGATCTCTGGCTTCTGTGGCATCAATATTGGATCTTCACCAGGACTTCTTCCAGTTAACCTGTGGTTTTCCTGTGTCATGGCCATCCTGTAGCTTTGGATCAGCAGAACCACCCTTTCGTGAGCTCCAACAGTTCACAGATGATAGTGACTTTGGGGTGGGCCAACTCAGAAGCCCTTGATCTGAGCCTGGCTAGTAGCTGAGGTAGTCAGCCTACTGGCTTTCCCACATTGGCACCACCAAGGTGAGTGCTCAGCTTTGCCTGGATAGTCTACCCAGTGTAGGAGGCAATGGAAACTCTCCGTCTCCTATCTGCACCCATGCCTCTAGAGCCAGCTCCATTGTGTTTCCCAGGTGAGGTTCAGGGCCAGCTCTCCTAATTACTACAGAGGACAAGGAGCCAGGAGGTCATCAGCCCAGTTCCCAGAGCCCACTCGGCCTCAGGTCAGGGGCAGCTCTACTGTACTGCCCAGGCAAGGGGCAGGGCCCACTCTCCCAAGTGCTAGAGCTGTGGAGGGCCAGAGCCAGTGAGTTTTCTAAAGTTTTATTAAATTTTTGCTAACTAGCTTATTCTAATTTATATTTTTGAAGATAAAGAGCAGTGACTGAAATTATTTCACAATTGTTCTGAGTAATATAAGCTTAACCAGTTGGTTTTACTTCAGTATTTTATTTTTAACATCAGGTTTCAGATGATGATAAAGAAAAGGGGGAGGGAGCTCTTCCAACTGGAAAATCTAAAAAGAAAAAGAAGAAAAAGAAGAAGCAAGGTGAAGATAACTCTCACACACAGGTAACATAGCTGAGCGATGAGCATCCGTTATGACACACCCACTGTAGGTGGTGTGGAAAGGTGACATGTAGGCCCTAAGATAGGGAGAGGTAAACAATCTATAAAAACCTTTGAGGGTTTAGCCTGCATCTATGTATGTATGTATGTATGTATGTATGTATGTATGTGTACCATATGAGTCCTAGTACTCATCAGATCCTCTGGAACTGAAGTTATAGATGGTTGTGAACCACCATGTGAGTGGTAATCAAACCCAATTCCAGTACAGAAGCAGCAAGTGATCCTGGCCACTGCCCTCTTGAATGAGGTCTTAAAAGAGGAAAGTTGGACTTTTGAAATTTTAGACATGTTAGAGATACATTAATACATGTAAATATTAGATACATTAATACATGTTAATATAATACTATAGTTATTATATTACTATAATAAAAATTGTGTTACCCTAAAAAATGTTTCAATGATTTATGCCTTTAAAACTAAATAAAATTAGACATGTACTTTTTATTATGAAATGGCGAGATGGGGAAGGCAGCACAAGGTCACACGTGACAGAACAAATCCCAGAGCTGCCTTCCTTTTTAGCTTCACCAGCATATAGATGGACAGACGTGGGCCACTTCCATTTCCTTCCTACTTACCCTCTAATCCTCCTCTCAGTGTTAACATTCCCTAGGAGCATTGTACCTATTTCCTGCCTCCAAACCAGGCCATTTTTCATACTGTTAACAACCATGACCTTCCATATACTTCAGAAATAGTCAAGGATAATATAGCTCCATTGTTTTCCACAAGCTGCTTGATTGTGAGGTACAAGTGTTTCAAGTGTTTCCTAAACCACTATGATCTTCCAAGACAATAGAAAATAGAAGCCTTGAGAGATGAAGGGTAGAATTTTGGACTCCCTAGTCTTGAAGAAACCTTATCCATGTATCCATGCCCTGAGTCCTTCCTGTACCCCAACTCCTCCGTAGTCTCTGACTTCCTAGAGAACTATTTCAAGTTCATCAAGAAAATAGGAAGTTGGGAGATGGCTCACTTGCTGAAAGACATGCTCCACAAATACAAACACTTGAGTTTAAATCTCTAGAGCCCACAAAAAATACTGGATATAGTGATGTGTGCTTGTAATCACAATCTCAGCAGGGCCAGAGACAGACAAATCCCTGAAACTATGTTCAACCAAGTTTACCAAAGTGGTAAGCTTCAGGTTCAGTGAGCATCACTGTCTCAGAAAAATTTAAAGGTGGCTGCCTGGATTTGGTAGTCCATACCTTTAATCCTAGTTCTTAGGTGTTCAAAGCTATGAGTCCGTGTCTAGAGAAGGGAAAACAATAAAAAAAAAACAAAAAAACTACACACTAAACTTTAAATTCCTATCAGAATTTTTAGTTGCTAGTCAAACTCGCTACTGTCATGTCACATTTCATAGACTAGCAATATTGGAAGGAAACTTTTAGTGGCGCGTGCACACGTGTGTGTGTGTGTGTGTGTGTGTGTGTGTGTGTGTGTGTGTGTGTGCGCGCGCGCGCGCGTGCGCGCGCACATGCATGTGTGTTGAGGTCAGAGGCCAACTGCTGAGAGGTCAGTTCTCTGTTATGTGGGTGCTGGGTATCAGATTCAAGTTGTGGGCCTGGATACAAGTGAGTACACTGCCCAGAAAGGAAAGTTTTGCAGTCATTTTGGGCAGATGTTAAAATAGTTACTAGAGTATGACATTCATGTGCATTGACATGCAGTACATTCTATATATGTAAGCATGTAATGTGACTTAGGATTATTTTATTAAGCTTTAAAAATATAAACAATGAACATGGAATACATTAAAACTTACATGGACATTTCCTGTGCAAACTTTTACAGCTAAGGGAATAAAGGAACAAAGAAACCAAGACATTTAATCCCTGAAATTATATGACTTAAATAACATGACTGATTGAAATTCTCTATATACCCTTTATAATTTATATATATAAACACTTTACACCTTGAAGTCACTGAATGAAATGCTGTTTTGAAAGTCTTGTTTCCTCTTGTAAATAAGGGTCACAAAGGTTTCCATTCTAGGGTCTGTGTTAGTATATGTAATTTAAGGGGACAGAATTTGAGACAGGGTTTCATTCTGTAGCTCAAGCTGGCCTTGAACTTGTAGCAGTCTTCCTCCCTTGACTTCCAAGGTATTGAGATTATAGCCATAGGCTCACCATACCTGGTTGGACACCTTTTTAAGTGAAGACATCTTAGGGTGTCTTCAGGACAATAAACAAAGTGGATTTTAAGCAATAAAGAATGATTGTTACAATCAATTGTTATAGTCATCAAGAAGTTTAATATAATAAACAGTTTTCTTCTGCAGGACACAGAAGACCTAGAAAAGGACACTAGAGAAGAGCTTCCAGTAAATACCTCAAAAGCCCGACCAAAACAGGAGAAAGCTTGTTCCCTGAAGACCATGAGCACTAGTGATCCAGTTGAAGTACTCATTAAAAATAGCCAGGTAACTTTTAAAGAATAATAAAATTTTGTTGCCTTAATAATTATGCAATAATCTATATTTTATTAAAGTACTGTGCTAAACATATAAAATTAAACCACAAAGAAAACCTGAGAGAAATGTAGGACAAGCCAGTCATGGTTGTGCACACCTTTAAAATCTCAGCACTCGGGAGGCAGAGTCAGGAAGATCTCTTGAGTTCAAGGAAAGCCTGGTCTACAAAGCAAGTTCTGGGTTCTACCTGCAGTTCTAAGCACCCGCTGCCAATTATGAAACAGAATTCCCCAGTGCTAAAGGGGTTTGCTATATCATGCTTTCTCCTAAAGAATAGAGGACCAAAGAAAAAGTGCTTTTACCAGCCACATTTACCCAAAGTATACACCTTAATGTGATCAAATGAAACATTTGTTTAAATTTTTGATAATTTTTTAAGATTATGTTTGTTTTAATTATGTTTTCATTTGGTTTGGTTTTGTTGTTAACTGTTTGAGACAAGATTTCATAAAGCTCTGGCTGGCCTTAAACTCACTGACTAGCCAAGGCTAGCACAAATTCCTGAACCTCCTGTCTCTGCATCCCAATTGCTGGGATTGTAGGCATGTACCTTTGTACCTGACAGTGACAAATGTTTTTAATCATATGCCTTCTGTGGAAATATTGATGAGTCAGAAGAGACATAATTTATGAAAGGTGTTACAAAATAAAAACATGGTTTCTAATTGGGTAACCTGCCATAGGCTCATAGATTTGAATGTTTTAGAAGAGGTGTGGCCTTGTTAGAGGAAATGTTTCATTAGAGATGAACTTTGAGATTTCAAATGCCATGCTCAGCCAGGCAGTGGTGGTGCACGCCTTTAATCCCAGCACTTGGGAGGCAGAGGCAGGTGAATTTCTGAATTCGAGGCCAGCCTGGTCTACAGAGTAAGTTCCAGGATAGCCAGGACTACACAAAGAAACCCTGTCTAGGGGAAAAAAAATCTTCAAATGCCATGCTAGATCCAGTTTCTCTCTATGTAGATGAGGATGGTCTCAGCCACTGCTCTGATGCCATCCTTGCCACCATGCTCCCCACCACAATGCCTAACCCTGAAACTGTAAGCAAGCTTCCAATTAAATGCTTTTTTTTGTTAAGAGTTGCCTTGATCATGATGTCTCTAAACAAAAATAGGATAGTTACTAATACACTGAGCTTTACTAAAATAAGGGGGCTAAAAAGTTAGCTTAGTGGTTGGAGAGACCTTTGTTCTTACAGACCAGGATTTGGTTCTCAGCACCCACATCGTGGCTCACAACCATGTGTAACCTCATTTGGGCATCAAGCACATGAAACATACATATTTGTAAGCAAACACACATAATAAATCTTAAAGGTTTAAATAAAATAACATTCTTCTGAATTGCCTGACTCACACATTCAGAAATTATTTTTGAGGTTTATGAACCATCTGCTATTTGAGGAACTAGATTACAACAGTGGACAAGCCATAACATCTGTCTGAGGAAACCTATAATGTTAGTAAACTGGCTGCTAAAGAAGGAATAGTGGCAGCATTGTTCTAAAATGGTGGTAATCATACTTCACATGTAGATTTGATGTATTTAAATCCCTAAAAGTATTCTGAGGTAAAAGGATATAATCTCAGCATACATAAATATGATTATTATTGCAAAGAATAGTTTTGACATTCTAGTTGAAACATTTAGTGTTTCAACTAAATTATGCTTGAGGTCGTCTTATAAAAATGCATTTGAGCCCTTCTATGAATTCATGCAAGTAAAGTGAGAAATAGAAGGGAAAGACGATGAGAAGTAGTAATAAAGCTGAAGGTATGTGGTAATATACGGAGCAACATGAATGTAGATGTAGTACCTCTATAGAAGGAAGGAATGCTGAACTCACATCACTTCTCTTGTGTCTATGGAGCTAGGAAGAGTAGGAACAAGGAAACACAACTTCTCCTTGTGTTCTGAGTGATGGTAGAGATGAAGCTGGCTAGTGAAAAGATCCACTCATCTCTCGGCCTCAGGCACTCCAAATAAGCATTCTTAATACTGCCCTGACTAGTCACTACCCTGAACTTTTTTATTTTCATTATTAGACTCCATATCTGAAGATCTAGACAGGTCAGTTCAATCAGTAGAACCATTCCCACACTCTGCTTATGGGATGCACACGCTGCTACCACTGTTTGCAATCTCCGTGGTTGTTGAGGTTAGGATGTATCAGCAGGAAGGATGTCCTGAGTTCAGAGCCAGCCTAGTCTATTAGCCTGCTCTAATAGACTGGAAGTCTCAAAAGAAAAACAAAAGGGGGGGGGGGCTAGATAGATAAATATATTTGTCTTTTAACAGTTTTCATGAATTCAAAGCTGGTACATTGATTTAAACTTTTCTGATTAATCAAGAAAATGAAAATGTAGAATTATTCCCTCTTACTTGAGATTCAGTAGCTATTTTAACTTTTTCTTTTTTTCAATGTGGGCAACAGAGTAACCAAACTAACTGGATAGCCCACTATGGAGTGTGTGCCCTTATTCATTCTGCCAGGTAGCCCAAGTTAGTAGAGATTATTTTTTTAAAAAGCTTCCCCCTTGAAATTAGATTTTCATAATTTTAACCTGTGTATGTTTGTTGACTGTCCTGGCACTCAATCTGTAGACCAGGCTGGCCTAGGACTCACAGAGATCCCCTACCTCTGCCTCCAGAGTATTGGGATTAAAGGCATCTACCACCACCAGGCAGTGCTTATCGTTTTATCTCAAGCTATATTCATAAATGCTATAGGTGATGTTTTGTTTAGTTGTGTCTCTGGAGGGCAGAAATAAATTACGCTGCTACATATAAACTAATCAGAAGTCATTTTAACTTTGCTTGCTGCTAGTCTCTAGATGTGGCTTTACTATTTCATATTAAGTGAAATTTATAAAATTCTGAGACAATTTTATTCCAAAATAGCCTATCAAGACTCTTCCTCCTGCTATCCCTGCCGAGCCATCTATTACCTTATCAAAAGGTGACTCTGACAACAGCTCTTCCCAAGTGCCACCGATGTTACAAGACACAGACAAGCCCAAGTCAAATGCTAAGCAAAACAGTGTGCCTCCCTCACAGAGTAAGTGCTTTGTTTGTCTTACATCTTTTTCTTCCATCCAGTAAGATTTTAGCAGTGGTGTGATAGTAGAGCAGCACTGCCTTCTAAAAATGTGTGGTCCCTTGAAAGTTCACAGGCTTGAGTTGTGAGGGCCAGGCTGCTAAGCTGAGGTAAGCATAAGCAGTGAGGATAATGAGAAGCCCACTTGGGGCATGCCTGCTTGCTTGGCTGTTTGCCCTTTAATCTGCACATGAAGTCCCAGAGGGGACTTCGTGTTACTCCTTTTTCCTCCTTCAGCAGCTGTCTATCCCAAGGAGCCAGCTTAAGCAACATAACGGTGTTCCCTCTCAAAAAGAGGCAGGAGGGAAGAAAAGAGAAAGAAAAAGCAGATTCTGTAGGTTGCCATTAGTTCAATGTCAGCAGTTACAGTTAATACCCTGGGCTGGAAAAGAAGGGAGGCAGAGAATAGCTAACTTGAAAATATCCAAGACTGGAAGACTTATTAAACAATAAAATATTAACAACAATAGAGTTTTTTCATCAGTGTTATTTTTTGGTTTGGGGGTAGGTGGATGTTTGGTTTTATGTTTCATTTTTTTGTTTTGTTGTTTTGAGACAGGGTATCTGTTTATAATTATAGCCTTATCTGTCCTGGAACTTGGTGGATGGACCAAGCTGGCCTTGAACTTAATCTACCTGCCTCCCGAGTGTGGGGATTAAAGGCATGCACCACCACTACCTGGCACCATAGTTGTTACTTTTATATTGTTGATATGTACTGGTTATCCTCCTTACATTTTGCTCTCCTCACCTCCTTCTTCCCTTTTTTTCCCATTTAGCTGAAACTAACTGGGAATCTCCAAAACAAATAAAAAAGAAGAAAAAGGCCAGACGGGAAACGTGAATTTTTTTTCCTGAATTGGACATGTGTTTACAAACACTGTCTTGAAGATTATGCTGTTTATGCAATAATTTGTGAACATGTACAGAGTTTTATATAAATTTAAACCAATTTTTAAAACAAAACCGAACACAACCACCATAAAATGGAATCAAAGGAAAGTTAATTTATGAAATAAAGAGGTCAACAGAATACATACTACACAGTGCTGGAAGACACTTGGGAGACTTTTCAATTGAACGAGAATGATCGTAATTTAAGACTATTATCCTGGTTTTACAACAGTTACCTGTTTACAACAGATTGCGCCCTGTCTCCTCTGCAGCTGAGGAATAATGGATTCTGATTAGAGAGAAGGCTGCCTAGAAGCCAGTAGGCAAGTCCTTGGATCTTATGCATGACCTTAGACCATTTGAATCTGTTTTATGCTTAAATCAAAGTGCTTTGATCAAATGCATAATCTGCCATATCTTTACATATTTGTTGTAGCAGTTTGTATTAAAAGAATCACAAGTGCAAATTAAAAAGTCATTTATCATTTATTTAACTAAACTGTCTTGGTTTAGTTTACAGTTCTTTAAAAGTTCTAAATTAAAACATTGAAAAATGCAATTGACAGACACTTGTATGACTTAACAAAGTTATTTTTGATAGTCTTAACATTACTTGAATTATTCAAAATAACAGTATATTTTAAATTAAGAAAGGTAAATATATTATTTGTTTGATACATTAAGACTGAAACTAACAATGCTCTTGTTTATGATTTGAAGTTTTCAGGCAAATCCAACTTAATGTTTTTCCTTTCCCTAGCAATTTTCCAGTGTCAACTCTTAGTTGCTAGTAATTTTTTTACCTTAAAAATGAAGTAATTCACAACTTTTGAGCATATGACGGAGAATGCAAAAGTAGTCGGACAGCTTTAATTGATATTTTGGAGACCTCCGGTTATCAGGAATACATTTTTTTACTGCCTTAACCTCCTGTAGTGAGTAGAATATGCATCAGTTTCTTGAAGGGGATTCATGTTTTTATAAGAATTTTCATGTAACTATTGCAATTGTGGTTAAAAAAAGAAAGGAACATTTTCTGCTTGAAACTGTGTTGATTTGAATGACGTATGATCTGTCACCATTTTCAGGCACTGTGTGATCCCTAGGAAAGTGGCAGGCCTCTGTGTAACTGTTAATAGTGCATGCTCGGCCATGTACACTGTAAATAGCCTTTACCAAACGTGTTTGACAAGGACCATAATTAACATCACTTTAGTAAATTGTGATTTTTTAAAAAGCCATGATTTATTGACGTGAGTGGCTTGTTTTCATGTGGCTCCAGAAATGAACCTGTTTAAAAGCTATAACCAATGGTACTGATCTATCCATTAAATACTGTCCTTAAACTGTAGTTTAATAGTATTGTCAACTAGGAAAGCTAAAATGGTTTTCGTTCTGTTGAAGACTGGCCTTATTAATGGACAGCTTTCCTCAGAAGTGATTAACAACTTTTTATTGGGTGTTAACATCTGTTTCAAGAACATGGCAGTATGTTTACATGTCGTCAGAAGTTTTCTTTGATTGAATGGGATTTCTAAGTTAATTTACAATTGTTTAAATAAATTCAGAAATGGGTAGCATTGTTTTTATTTGCTTCACTATTGAGGTGAATAATAGCTGATGTGCCACAAATGGAGCCTTCAGATGGCTGCTGTGAGCTTCGTGTTCCCTCAGGGGATGCCAAGATATGTCTCAAGGAGAGATTAATGAGGGGTTTGTAATTACAGAGTGTGCCAAGGTCAGTGCTCACAAGTTTAATTGAACTCTCTCAACTCTACCTCACTGTTCCTTTTCCTTATAATTCTCTGGGCTAGGTCAAATAAGAAACTTTATTTTTCGGTTCAGTATCTCCCGATTCAATCACTTGTAGGAGGTGGTAACTACACTTAGTAGTAAGAATACCACCTTTTTGAAGAGATATGTATTATGGGAGTGGAAGCACAGCGATGCACTGGGTAGGTCAGTGTGGAAGTCGCCTCTGTGCCTTCCTTCTCTCTGGCTTGTGAGCCAGGCCCTCCCCACCCCCACCACCCCCACCCCCTGTAGAAGGAGGCAGGTATATGAGTCAAAATCCAGTTCTCTTAAAATTGTTGCTCTTTGCCTCTCTATAGATCTTTGTGTGGCAGAGCAGTAATTTTTTTTTTTTTTTTTATTTATTTATTTTTTTTTGTCACTGAACAGGAACTGGCTTCTGTCATCAACTCAGAAAACTCTGATGCCACCTGTTTCCCTGAAATAGGCTCTCTGAAAAGCCTTTCTGTTGTGGAGCAGGGCATGGGCATGTCAGAGTTCTCCAACTGCATTGTCCCTATCTTATACCTATACCCTAAATTGAGAAACAAACAGTTGAGAGAGTCCAAAAATAACAGTTGAAATAAAATATCATTAATGTAATTTACCATGTTTAATTTGTGCATGCATTTTATTGGGGATGGGAGGTTGGAATAATTTATCCAAATCTAATGGTATTATTTCATAGGCTAATCCAGTTTGTATTTGAGTTAAAGATCCCAGAGTGTAGTAATTAATTGCAGAGTTTGGTTTTTCTTGATTAAAAATAGTCCTCTATTAATATAGTGTGAAATATCAAAATTTAGGATTTAAGTTTAAGGTCTAATGGCTATTTTAAAGTTTTTCTGTAAATTCTTTGCACAAACTAGAATTGGAATTGCTTTCAAAAGACTTGGGGAATGAAAATATGTCATGTGTAAGATGCACTGAGTGTTGTAAATAAAACAGACCATTTTTGTTTTGTTTAAATTGTTACATTCTCTGTGGGAAGGGACTTTGACCTTTTGTTGTGGTCTAATAAGATATCACACCTTTGGTTCGTGGATTTTATTTTTCCTTTCATTAAAACCATCATTTCAGGCTTTGCCACCAACAAACCAAATATTCAAAGTTAACAAACCTCTGAGAATGAGCATGTGCAGCTGGGCATAGTTATACATTCCTTTAATTCCAGCACTCAGTAGGCAGAGACAGGGAGATCTCTGAAAGTCTGAGGCTACTACTCTACACAGTGAGTTCAGGACATAGTGAGACCCTGTCTGGGGCGAGAAGGGTGGTCAAAAGAAAGAGAATGAGCATTTATGATAGTGTCCTCCATGGGAAACAGCCATAAGTCATCTTAGTGTGACTTTTTTTTTTTTTTTTTAGGTTAAAGGAATTAAACTAGAATTTGACATGCATTAGATGGTATGTGGTAGGTTAACTGTGTTGTCATACAGTAGTGACTTATGATAGTTTGCTTCTATTGTATATACAAATCTGGGTAGATGGCAGCGACTTAATATGTGAGTGGGAGGACATTTAGGGCCAGCGGGGGGCTTGCAAGGAGTTGGTACTGGGAGAAGAGGGGCTGGTATTAGGTTGTAAAGTAAATAAATAACTTTTTATAATTATTAAAAAATAAATCTGGGAGAGATGGCACAATCCTTAAAGTGTGGTAGATAACTAAATCCCACATTTTAAAAACCTGGGTGTATTAATGTGAACATGTAATCCCTGTAATGGGAAGGCTTGCCGGCAGCCAGTCTAATCAAATTGTTGAGTTACGAGGTCAGCGAAACCCTGCCTTTATAAAAGTATAAAGAGTTATCTAAGAGGACAGCTGTGTTAATCCCTGGTTTACACACATGCACACCTGCACAAACAAATACATACTCATAAATGGTCTGGGATGTAACCCAGGCCTAATACATAGTACAGCAGTGAGGATCCATCTATGTTGACTCCTGGTTGAAAACAGATGGTTTTCACTTCACAATTCTTGTCAGCGCCTGAGCCACTTGGAAAAAGCATTTCCCAGAGAATGTTTATAGACCTCACTCTGGAGACTTAATTTGCAAAAGGTGCTTGGTCCCATCAGCTATAAAGAATGGGGTGGTAGTGACGAGGAGTAGCTCTTACTCAAGGTCCCTGTTGACCAGATTCATATTTTATGCTTCTGTTACTGAGGAAGAGACTTGGTATTAGATGTTGCTAGTCTCTAACACAGTCTATCTGCTGCACCAAAGCATTGATGGGGTCGATTTAGCTTTTCCAGCTGTGCAGAAATTTTGAAGGCTCTTGGATGCTCTCAATTTCTTCTTCTTTCTTCTTTCTTCTTCTTCTCCTCCTCCTCCTCCTTCTCCTTCTTTTCTTCTTTCTTCTTTCTTTTTTTTTGTTTTTTTTCTTCTTTCTTCTTCTTATTTCTTATTTCTTCTTTCTTCTCACTGTGTAACTCCTGCTGTCTTAAAAATTCATTCAGGACACCAGGCTTGCCACCTCCCTCTGCCTTCTAAGTACTGGTGGTGTTAAAGGCATGCACCACTACCATTAATGGTGTGAACCACTACGGTTGGCCCAATTTTCTGTGTAGTAGATTCTAGAAAGAATTTCTGCTGCTCTGTAACAGCTTCAGATCTGGGGAGTTGGCTTCAGGTAAGAGTGCTTACTGTACAAGCATGACTGACTCCCAGCACTGTAGTGTGAGAATAAGACAGACACAGTAGGAACATGGGCCTTGCTGGTGGCAGCCTAGCTGCAGGCTCAGGAAGAGTCCCAGTGTCCTACTCTGGCTTGCACATGTGCATGCCACCACACTAAATAATTGATTATTTACCACACACTGCAAGTGTTGACTAAATTTTAACGTATGCCTAGCCATACAAAATCATTAAAAATTAAACACTACTACTGTTTTTTTTATAGATGTTTAACAAGACAGTGATTTCTAACTCTAGCATCAAAGCATGCATGTGACTTGCCATTGTGGGATTGGTTTTGTTGTTATTTGGGGGAGGGTTGTTTTGTTTGCTTGTTTGTTTGTTTCTGTTGTGCTTTGGTTTGGTTTGGTTTTAGACAGCTTTTATGTGTAGCCTTGACTGACCTTGAAGCTTGCTCTATAGACCAGGCTGTCCTCAAACTTAGAGAAAACCACCTGCCCTTGCCTTCTAAGTCCTGGAATTAAAGGCATACACCACCACTGCCTGGCTTGTGTTTTATTACATTGTGTGTTTGGGTATAAATGTACTGTGGCACTCATGTGGAGGTTAGAGAACGACTTTCTGGAGATTCTTTCAGGCTTGGGAGCAATCACTTTACACAGAATCATCTTGCTGGTCCAGCCATTTTATGTTTGTGTGGTTTCCTTCTCATATGTACCGAAGCATTCAAATTTAATATACGCAACACTTCCAGAAACTTTAAAACATAATAAATACACATCTAAAACCACCACTGTTCTTAAATGAAATATTGACAGTATGGGAACATCAGAGGTGAGCTTGACTATTCAATACTCTCAAATGCCTATCTTGGAAGAAATGAAGGGTCCATAGACACCTTCAAGATACTGAACTGAGCCGGCCGTGGTGGTGCACACCTTTAATCCCAGCACTCGGGAGGCAGAGGCAGGCAGATTTCTGAGTTGGAGGCCAGCCTGGTCTACAGAGTGAGTTCCAGGACAGCCAGGGCTATACAGAGAAACCCTGTCTGGAAAAACCAGAAGAAAAAAAAAAAAAAAAAGATGCTGAACTGATAGCTCCTGGGAAAGTTTCTGAATGCATAGATAAAATGGCTAAATCTGAATGATGTTCCCTGGAGGTTAGAACACAACTAACTATATGTGATAGAGCCAACCATAAAGCTCTTCTAGGGGAGCAGCAAGTGCACCCTTAAAGTGATATTCCCATGAGATGTGTTGGTTGAAGATCTGACAAATACCAAAGGGAGTTTGTGGTCATCTTTGGCTATATAGAGGCTTTGAGGCCAACATGGGCTCTTTGAGGTCCTGCCTGAAAACAAAAATGAAAGAAAAATTTGTAAGTTTTCATATCATGGATATAGGCAAGTATATCTAACTATAACACTAAATCTAATTTAACTTTTGACAGAAACAACTACAAAAAAATTAAGATGTGACACAACCAAAAATAAACCAATGCAAACAATGGCGGATGGCTTGCTGTGTGGAGAGGTGAAGAGAGAATGTAGAGACTTTCTAATACAATGCTTACTGGTCAGTCCTGGAATCAGTGTGAAGTTGGAATTTAGCTCAGTAGTAAAAGGCTTGCCTTGTAATCACAAGGCCCTCAGTTCTCTTTGCCACCACCACAGGAGTGGTATGGAGTTGACTTGAAAAGAATTTCACACACACCAACAAACCGTGAACTCCTTGCTGGAGTAGTGTATTCCCTGAGTACATAAATAACTCACTATATTTGTAAGCCTAGTTTTAAATATATATAACTATATATAAAACTATAAAATGGGACCAAGCACATTGACTTGCTGCAAGGGAGACAAATCCATGTATCAGTCCAAATTCTAAGTTCAAATGTGCAGCATCCTGCCTCCCATCACTGGGCTTTTGTACACAGCTACCAAACCCATTTCAATTATCATGTAGGGGGCTGGGATGAGGGCTCAGCAGTTAAGGGCCCTTATAGTTCTTCCAGAGGACTAGAATTTGGTTCCCAGGGAGGGAGACCCACAATTTGAAATGACTCCAGCTCCAGCTCCAGCTGATCCATTGGCTTCCTCAGGACTTCCCAAGCAAGATATTTTAAAGCAATATCTCATGTAGCCCAGGCTACTGCTCCCCTCCCTCTCCATCTCCCCATCTAACAAAATCTTTTAAGTCTCCAAGTAGATGGTTACAGGTAACTGATTAAGAGAAAGGCCTGGAGGAGTGTCTGTGACAAGAAATGTCTTTGTTGTTAAGCCCTGGGTATCTGTTTGGAACAACAGGTTAGGCTTAAGAGGCTTATATAGGGTTGGTAAAGATCCTTTCCCAATATGTTGGTGGCCCTTTTGTTAACAGTATCTTTTGCCTTACAGAAGCTTTGCAACTTTATGAGGTCCCATTTGTCAATTCTTGATCTTACAGCACAAGCCTTTGCTGATCTATTCAGGAATTTTTCCCCACTTTCTCCTCTATAAGTTTCAGTGTCTCTGGTTTTATGTGGAGATCCTTCAACCACTTAGACTTGACCTTAGTACAAGGAGATAAGAATGGATCAATTCCCAGTCTTCTACATGATAACCCCCAGTTGTGCCAGCACCATTTGTTGAAAATGCTGTCTTTTTTCCACTGGATGGTTTTAGCTCCCTTGTCAAACATCAGGTGACCATAGGTGTGTGGATTCATTTCTGGGTCTTCGATCCTAAATCAGATAGGGGGCTGATATCCAATATATATAAAGAACTCAAGAAGGTGGACACCAGAAAATCAAATATCCCCATTAAAAAGTGGGGCACAGAGTTAAACAAAGAATTCTCAACTGAGGAATACCCAATGGCTGAGAAGCACATGAAAAAATGTTCAACATCTTTAATCATCAGGGAAATGCAAATCAAAACAACCCTGAGATTCCACCTCACACCAGTAAGAATGGCTAAGATCAAAAATTCAGGTGACAGCAGATGATGGCATGGATGTGGAGAAAGGGGAACACTCCTCCATTGTTGGTGGGAATGCAAGCTCGTTTAACCACTCAGAAAATCAGTCTGGCGGTTCCTCAGAAAATTGGACATAGTACTACCGGAAGATCCTGCAATACCTCTCCTGGGCATATATCCAGAAGATGTTCCATCTGGTAATAAGGACACATGTTCCACCATGTTCATAGCAGCCTTATTCATAATAGCCAGAAGCTGGAAAGAGCCCAGATGTCCCTCAACAGAGGAATGGATACAGAAAATGTGGTACATTTACACAATGNATTAAAAACAATGAATTCATGAAATTCCTAGGCAAATGGATGGATCTGGAGGGTATCATCCTAAGTGAGGTAACCCAATCACAAAAGAACTCACATAACATGTACTCACTGATAAGTGGATATTAGCCCAGAAACCTAGACTACCCAAGATACAACTTACTAAACACATGAAACTCAAGAAGAATGAAGATCAAAATGTAGACACTTAGCCCCTTCCTAGAATTAAGAACAAAGCACACATTGAAGAAGTTACAGAGATCAGGTGAGGAGCTGAATCTAAAGGAAGGACCAACCAGTGACTCCTGCAGCCGGGGATCCATCCCATAATCAGCCACCAAACATAGACACTATTGCGTATGCCAGCAAGATAGTGCTGAAAGGGCCCTGATATAGCTGTCTCATGGGAGGCTATACCAGTGCCTGGCAAACACAGAAGTGGATGCTGTCAGTCAGCTATTAGATGGAACACAGGGTTCCCAAGGAAGGAGCTAGAGAAAGTACCCAAGGAGCTGAAGGGGTCTTCAACCCTATAGGTGAAAGAACAACATGAACTAACTAGTACTCCAGAGCTCATGTCTTTAGTTGCATACATAGAAGAAGATGGCCTAGTTGGCCATCATTGAGAAGAGAGACCCCTTGGTCATGCAAACTTTATATGCCCCAGTACAGGGAAACGCCAGGGCCAATAGGGGGGAGTGCGTGGGGTGGGTAGGGGAGCAGGGTGGGGGAGGGTTTAGGGGGTTTTCAGGAGAACATGTGAAATGTAAATGAAAATATCTAATAAAAAAGGAAAAATAGTTAAAAAATAACAAGTAATAGAACAAAAGGTAATAAATATTTCTTGCCATGAAAAAAAAAAGGCTTATATAGGAAATTCTGACTAGAGACATGACTCAGCGGTTTAGAATGCATGCTGCTCCTGCAGAAGACCAGAGTTAAGTTCCCAGCACCCAGGATAAGCCTCTCACAACCACCTGCAATTCCAGCTACTGTGTGTGCCTGTGTGTTCGCACACACACAAAATTTTAACATTAAAAATAAATCTGGAAACACCAGGAGGGATCACTTTGACCATGAGCCCTGAGTGCTGTTTTTCAAACAGGAAACTGCAGGTGGCACATCACCAGGTAGATATGCATAGACAACAAGCATTGGAAGTCATTTCTTGCCTGGATTCCAGTGGTTTTCTCTCCAAGGTTGTTTCTTTGTATATTTTTCTCTTAAATGGGTCTTTCATTTCTCTTGTTCTAATTTCTGACATCATCCAGTACACGCATATGTGTTCTGCTTTCTTATTTTCTCTCTCTGGTAACCAAACATGATAACCACTCAGAATATAACTTAATATTTTTATTTATGTGCATTTGTACATGCCACATGTGTATAGGTACACTCAGGCCAGAAGAGGAAACCAGATCTCCTATAGCTGTGAGCCACCCTATGTGGTTGCTTCTGAAAGCAGCAGACATTTTTGACTGATGAGCATCATCTCTACCTATATCCCTCCCCCCATATAATACTAACATGATACAGGCACATGCCTGGAATCCCAGCACTGGGACTGGGAGGTGGAGGTAGGACAGTGTTCAAACCATCGCTTATATATCGCATTTGAAGGGGTGAGAAATGCATTACTTAAAAAAAAAAAGTGGGGAGCCAGGCGTGGTGGCTCACACCTTTAATCCCAGCACTCAGGAGGCAGAGGCAGGGGGATTTCTGAGTTCAAGGCCAACCTGCTCTACAAAGTGAGTTCCAGGACAGCCAGGGCTATACAGAGAAACCCTGTCTCGAAAAAACAAACAAACAAAAAGTGGGAAGGTGCTTCAGTGGGCAGAGTGCTTCTACACAGACCTCAGTCTAAATCTCCAAAATCCATGTCAAAGCTTACCACAGTAGTTTGAGACTAATCCCAACCCTGAGGAAGCAGAGACCAGAGTATCCCCAGGGCTTGCTGGCCAAGTGCTGGGTCAATGATACACTGTCTCAAAAAATAAAATGAAAGGCAATTGATGAAGAAACCCATTGTGACTCTCTGGCCTGGCTGTTCATGCATGCCCAGAGACAGGTTCAAAGAATACTTTACAGAAATTTTTATGTTTTTTGTGTATGTGTGTGTGTGGTGTGTACATGAGTGTGAAAAATAGAGACACAGTCTGGCATTAGTTGCTGTCCCCTATTAACTCCACACTTTACATATTGAGACAGGCTATCTTTCTTGAACTCAGAGCTCACTAGTTTGGCCAGTCTAGCTAGTCAGCTTAATTTCCAGAGCTGGTTTCTGAGTTCCAGATCTACTGAGGAAATTTCAGGACAGCCAGGATTACACAGAAAAACCTTGTCTCAACAAAAATATAAATTAATTTAAACTTAAAAAAATACTTTTATATATGTGTCTTGTCTGTATGTGTGTATATGTACACATGTCGGACTCTCACAAAGCCCAGAGAAGGACATCAGATCCCTTGGAGTAGGAGTTCCGGATGAATGCATACCAGCATGTGGTAATAGAAATCAAACCCAGGTCCTCTGCCAGGGCAACAAGTACTCTTTAGCCCCCCTCCCCCATTTCAATGTGTCAACCTCAGTCCTCATGCTTGCACAGAAAGTGCATCTTCTTTTTTTTGGAGACAAGATTTCTCTGTGTAGTCTTGGCTGTCCTGGAACTCACTTTGTAGACCAGGCTGGCTTTGAACTAAAAAATCCTCCTGCCTCTGCCTCCCAAATTCTGGGACTAAAGGTGTGCGCTGCCACTGCCCGCAGAAAGTACAGTTTCAACTGAGCTGTTTCCATAGCCACTAAATCAGTAACTCTAGTTTGTAAATAATAGCCAACATTTGTACAGGACTAATATAAAGTCTTCACTATGTCTTGCTCCTTTGGTTTTGTTTCGTTGTGGGGGCTTTGTAGACAAGACTCTCTAAATGAAGGCCAGGCTGAACTTGAACTCAAGCATTTTCCTGGTTCAGAATCCTGGCTACTTGAATTAAAGGCACCCAGCACTCACTGTGAGTTCTGTAGCACACTTCTTTCCTTGGAGCCATTCAGAGGGAGTTGTTATTCTAGTTAACAGGTGAAGAGCACTGTGCTGATTCCCCAGTATCCAGAGGCTGGTTGGGATGCAGTATGATGCCTTTTTTTTTTTTTTTTTTTTTTTTGGTTTTTCGAGACAGGGTTTCTCTGTATAAGCCTTGGCTGTCCTGGAACTCACTCTGTAGACCAGGCTGGCCTCGAACTCAGAAATCCGCCTGCCTCTGCCTCCGGAGTGCTGGGATTAAAAGCGTGCGCCACCACGCCCGGCTGTATGATGCCTTTTGTTGATGCTTCTTTGGGGCTGTTTGCTTTGGTTTTGAGGCAAAGTTTCACACAGCCCAAGCTGCTGACCAAAATTCATGATGTATCTGAGAATGACCCTGAACTCATGTTACTCCTCCTTCCACAAGAGGTACAGGCATCTTTTGCCACTCCTGGCCGTTGTTTATGTTTTAAAAAAAAATGAAGTTAGCCCCCGAAGATTCACTAAACACTTCACCATAAATCATGGCTTCATCACGACAGCAGAGAGGAAGAAAAGAGAGAAGGAAGGGTAAGGGAGGGAAAGAGGGCAACCCTTTGTTACTAGGCTAGCAACTGGTAGTCATGTAGGTAAGAAAAACATTAGTTCTTCAGATGTAAAAAGGGAAGATTTGTACAGAACCAAATGACTCCTTAGACAGGGAAAACAAAGGGCACTTGGAAAACATCAAATACAACTGGGCACACTATGAATGGACGTTTATTTTTTTTGTTTCAAGACAATCTCTCTGTGTAATAGCCCTGGCTGTCCTAGAAGTTGCTTGTGGACCAGGCTGGCTTTGAACTCAGAGACCCACCTAACTCTGCCTCCCAAGCACTGGGATTAAAAGATGTGAGCCACCAAGGCTCAACTATGAGTGCATATTTTAATGTACTTTGACTTAATACTGCTTCCATGTGCTTCCAACTTAGTATACCAGAGAATGAAGTAAAAACGTTTGCTTTTCTATTTCTAGCGTCCCATCAGATGTGCAAAGCATGTCACTAATTTCACATATGCTCTTGTGCAGATGTTTTTACTCAAATGCGAGTAAATTAATACACAAATGGAAGTACAGGGGTACATGTTCTCCCTCCTTTAAGACAGATATTGGCATGTCATAACTAGCAGCATATTGTTGCTTTGGCTGTTTTACACTGTATCTTGGAGATCTCTCCACCTCGTTCCACAAATATATCAGTTCTTTTTATCACAGTGCTTTGTAGATAGATATATTGAAGATCACCTAACCAATTATACATGGAAAGAATTTACGTTTAAACACTTAAGTTTATGCCAGTAATTGTTTACCTGTTAAACTTCATGTGTAAGTATAGCTGAAGATAAAAATCTTAGGCTGCAAAATTGAAGAGGCAAATGACATGAACATTTGTAAGTTTGATAAATTCACCAGAATGCCCATGAAAGTTGTGTCACATAGAAGAATTCTTGGTATCAGGAATGGTGCTTCACACCTATAATTTCAGCACTGAAGCGGCTCGGGCAAGAGGAGTGCCTTTTAAAGCCAACCTAGGCTACCTAGAGAGTTTCAGGCTGGACTGTATATACCTTTCTGTTGTGATAAAGTACCATGTCCAAGGCAATTTAAAGAAAAGAGAGTTTGTTTGGTTTATAGTTCCAGAAGGAATCCATTATGGTGGAGAAGTATGACAACAAGCCACTGGCAAATCAGCTAGAACAAACACCTATGTTGGGATCAAATGAGACTTAAGTGCTGCCATTTTATTTTCAGACTCCATTTTGATCATAAGATGAAAATTAAGTTCGAGATCCCAAGCTCTAGGGGAGTTTTCCAGATGGCTAGCTAACTTGTTCTATTCCCTAAAACAATGAATGATTGTTCCTGTTTGATTTCAGATCCTGGAACAAGGGAGTGAGGTGCATATTTTACATACCAGACCTGGCCTCCAAGGCCTCCTAGCATCCTTCAGTCTCTATCTGGCATACCCTGTCCCCAATCCCCATCTTTCCAGCTTGATCTTCCCTACATAATCCAGACATTTTGGTCTTATTGCCCCTTCTCACCCCGCTCACTACCTCTCTCCCCTTTTCTCCTGTCTTCTCTATGTATTTATACATTCTCTCTCTTTCTCCTCCCTGCTCCTCTTCCCATGTTGACTTCCCTTTGGGCCCAGTGAAGTCACCTGAGAGCAGCTTCCCAATAAACCTGCCTTTAATATTTCTGATGATGCTGAGATACTGGTATAGAAGCAACATTGCTCTCCCAGGGTCTGGCAAGAGCCCTCTCTACTCCAGAAAGAGTAATTCTAATCCCCTTCTATTTTGTAGTACTACTTCAGCCATTGAGTCCACTAACTCTTCTAAGTGATGGATAGACTTTTCTAAGTGAGCTAAATCTGAATCTATAAGGCTGCTATGGCCTGAAGAGTCTGATCAGTTTGACTAAGGCTGTAGCATCAGTACAGATTCTTGCAGCTGTGCCTGACCCCCAAGCACTGAAGGTAGGATTGCTGAGGCCCCCAAGTCCCGTTTTTTCCCCGTCTCCATATAGGTGCTCTCAGGAATGCAGTAAACAAGGGAATAGTGCAACCAGAATACACAGGCTGGAGTTTTGGAGCATCCGTGGATGGCCCCAGGTACATGCAAACCAAGTCACGAGGCAAGAGTTGCTACTTTCTATGACAAGGGTATGATCGCAAAGATGCTTAAGGTGAGGGAAGCTATCTAATCTTCCCCCTTCTCCCGTCACATACAGCCCCTTTCCAGTCACTGAAGGGTGTCTTAGGGTTTTACTTCTGTGAACAGATACCATGACCAAGATATCTCTTCTAAGGACATTTAATTGGGGCTAGCTTACAGGTTCAGAGGTTCAGTCCATTATCACCAAGGCAGGAACATGGCAACATCCAGGCAGGCATGGTACAGGAAGAGCTAAGAGTTCTACATCTTCATCTGAAGGCTGCTAGGAGAATACTAGCTCCCAGGCAGCTAAGACAAGGGTATTAAAGCCCACAGCCACAAGACCACACCTACAACAAGGCCACACCTCCCAAAACCGGGGATGTTCCCCAGGAATACCTTGGTGGGCTTTTTAGAGATGTTAACAAATTTCCGGTGGTAGCCCAGCCAGTATAATATAGGAGTCCGGGGTCCAAGCAGAGCTAACAATCTTCTCTGGTAAAGTTAATGGTGTAGTTAATAAAATTGAAGGTAAAGTTGAACAGTCCAAACAGGAGAGATGAGACAAAACTCTAGGGAGAGAGAGGTGTGATAACAGGACAGGACTGAGTTTATGAGGGAAGAGGAATCTGAGACAGGCTGAACTCACAGGTTCTTAGAACAGGTATCAACATCACTGGAGCCACTGATTCTATTGCTACAGGGGTAAATCCAGATGGAACTTTTTGTTTTTAGATCTGGAAAAGGAGTCCCCTATTTTTCTCATGATATTAAGCCCCAAATTTTTCCAGCTTCCCACTCTCTACTCTTCTGTCTCCTGTTATTGAGATGGGGATGGGGTTTCTCCCCCATGTTGAGCCTACCAGTCCTCCCCGTGTTGAGTTCACTATCCTGCATATCTGGATCTGAATAAGATCCCGATTACCATGCACCCATAGCTTCACAGCCTCATTTACTACAAAAGAAGCTTTCAGTACCACAGCAAGTCTCCTAGTCATTTAGAGTTGGATGGTTGCAAATTATCAGTCTTGACAGGCCTTTTTACAAGTTGACCTAGCATTTTACAGGTCCTGATATGATGAACAGGGTTTGCCTCTTGATCCTGGATTCTTCCATATGTCTCCAGCTAGGGTGCAAATGTCTTGGTTGAAAACAGGAAAGGTGGTACTCGTTGGACCAGATAGGGTCAAAGTCTGTACCTCTCTCTCTAGGTCTCTTGGGGTTTTAGAGTACCAATTTGGTGGTACTGCAAAAGAGTTATTTGGGGGTAGGCCTGCCTGTACTCACCCAGGTCTTTATGCAGTGCCTCATCAAAAATGGTGGGTGAGTTCTTGAATTCTTGTGGCAGCCTAGTCCGTGTTAGGTGTCAGTTAAATCTGTGCTATGGATTGCTCCAGTTGAAAGTGAACAAAGGCTGACTATCTGGTGCTAGTAGCACTAAAGATAGTGCTTAAGAAAGCATCCTTAAGGGGCTGGTGAGATGGGTCAGCGGGTAAGAGCACCCGACTGCTCTTCCGAAGGTGATAAGTTCAAATCCCAGCATCCACATGGTGGCTCACAACCATCCGTAATGAGATCTGGCGCCCTCTTCTGAAGTGTCTGAAGACAGCTACAGTGTACTTACATATAATAAATAAAATAAATCTTAAAAAAAAAAAAGAAAGCATCCTTAAGATCTAGTACAGTTAGACATCCCGTTCAGGAGACAGACTACTCAGTAGAGTGTAAAGGTTGGACTGTATGTTGAATATCTTCTATTCTCTTGTTCACTTAAGTCTTGTATGGGCTGGTAGTCACTGGAGTTTTCTTACTGGCAGGAGGGGTGTATTCCAGGCTGGTTGGCAAAGGACCAGTATCCCTTGCTCCCAGAGTTATGTGTGGC
This sequence comes from Mus minutoides, assembly GCA_902729485.2. NCBI lineage: Eukaryota > Metazoa > Chordata > Mammalia > Rodentia > Muridae > Mus > Mus minutoides. Next base: position 21,803 of record LR750517.1, on the reverse strand, counting down.
ATTATTTCCTATCTCAAATCTCTAGGCATGGGGTATTGGTAAACTCTAGCTGGGCTGACATTGGCCTTCAGTTGCAACAGGATTGAAGCACAGTGTCTAGCTAGCCCTGCAGGATTTTTCTCTGCCCATACCCCAAGAATTTCTTCTCATAACCTCCCTAGGTATGGGTCATTAAGGATGACATATATTCTTATTCTTATATTCTTCTTCTAAGGTCACAGTCAGTCCATGTATGGGACTGCTCTTATTTAAGACCTTCACTCCCTTGGAGCCAACGTGGACCTGTGCCCCCATCTTGCTTGGGAGGTCTTGGCCTAGGAGTGGATATGGGCATTCAGGGATGACCATAAAAGAATAGCTTACCTGTCCCATTCCTAGGTCCACTTTTCTTTGGGTAGTCCATGAATATTGATTGCTTCCAGTAGCCCCTTGGGCCTATGTTCTCTTGTTAGATAGGGGTCCCATAGGTTGTTTTAAGATAGAATTCCATGCCCCAGTATCTACCAGGAATTCTACTGGCTTCCCCTCCACCTTTAGGGTTAACCTAAAGGTGGGGACATGAGCCCTGACACCCTCAGTCATTCAGTTCTTCTATTTCAAACACCTTTGATTCTCCCTTCTTATGTCTCTTGGGAAATTCATTTTTCCAATGGCCTCTTTCTTTACAGTATGCACATTGATCCTTCTGGAGTCAGGGCCTCCCCTCCTGACATGGTTGAAGAGGGCCTGTGTTGTAGATGGCTCTGTGCTGCTTGATCTCCCGGGAGAGACTGTCTGAAATGAAGAATGAGGCTCATACTCAGGTGGTTTCCTGTGAACCAATCCCCTAATGAATAAAGGAGCCAGTCATCAAGTAGGCGGGACTTCTGGGTTGGATGGAGGAAGAGAGGAAGCAGGGGAGAGTTAGATCCTTTTTGGAACTGGGACAGCAGAGGGATAAGATGTAGCTGCTAGAGTTCCCCGGTATCATGGCAGGTCTGCAAGGATTCACCATCAGAGGAATAGGATTTTAATAAGGTTTACAAGATTAGGTTTTAGTTGTTGTGCCCAGAGATTGAGTTACCATTGTCTCTGAACTAAGTTTGTGTTGCGTTTTCCTTCACATGACAGCTCATCTGGGTTCAAGAGAGAAAGCTACAGCAGCAAAGTGTGGGTTTGCCAGATGTGCACCACAAAGGATTTGAAGCACGGGGTTGTTGGCATGGTAACGACCTGCCATTAAGAACCTTGTGAGCTGGGTGAGGAGACTGTGGAGTTCTGAGTCAGAGTCCTCATGAAATACAAACAGCTCAGCCATTGCCCACCAGTGCATGGCTGGTCAGGCCTCCAGCGCAGAGGCACAAGTGCAGGAACATTCCAGTTCCATCTTCTTTTTTTGGGGGGGCGGGGGGGTTTCGAGACAGGGTTTCTCTGCATAGCCTTGGCTGTCCTGGAGCTCACTTTGTAGACTAGGCTGGCCTCGAACTCAGAAATCCGCCTGCCTCTGCCTCCCGAATGCTGGGATTAAAGGCGTGCGCCACCACGCCCGGCCATTCCATATTCTTTTTTAATATTTCCCACAACAGGCCTGCTTCCCCATATTTTTTTAACTCTCAGATATCAGATTTCTCCCTCCCAGAAGCCACCTTCTGGAGTCCCCTGGTCTGCCTATCCTCTAGAGTCTTCCTGTTGTTAAAGACTTTTTCAGCTATTGTCAGGAGCTCAACCATGCGCTTTCTAGCCATTGGAGTTTTCGGTTGGTATCTGGCACCGCTTGGTTGACAAATGCTTGGCTTATGGCAGGTGTGGTAGGCGTCCAGCAATCTCTCGAGAAATGTCCCCTAGCGTCTCCTCCTTTCCTCGTATGACCTGTCCTACTTTAGACAAATTTGGAGACCCCCTCATTAGAATCTGGCAGTAGACCTTAAGCCTCTCCTCATAAAGGAGATTTTTGGATACCAATCAGGGCAAACCAAGGGAAAAGCCATATCTATATTGGCTTGCCACTAGAACCCAGAACCAATTTCCGGGATGTCACTATCACTCATTCCTCAGTCCTGAGGAGTACCTGCAAAAGCTGTTGGCAATTGTCCCAAGAGGGTTCATAAGTAACCATTTCAGAGTCGAATATATCTATGAGGGCAGTGGGTTTCTCAGAGAAATTAGGATTCTGTATCATTTATTTGTATAACTCACTAGTGGAAAAGGGGATGTGAGTCCTGTGTTGTCTGCCCTGCCCATCAGGAGGGCCAATGATTTGCAGGAGCTCAAGATGTGTTAAAATAGTGGCTTGCATCTGAACACAGCACACTAGGCCCAAACAGTTCCACGTGTGAGAGGTTTATCTTTTTCTGGAGGCGTGGTAACAGAAAGAGAACGAGGAAAAGAGGGGAGAGGGGTGTTCCCCGTATTTATATGGAAAATGATGTAAAGGTGGGAGGTGAATCAAGTGGATTCTGGAAATATGGTGCCTGTTGTCTTGGCAAAAGGTCTGTAGGTCACTCTGTCGGCTATGCGATGATGTCATAGTTTTGGGAGGTCCTGATGCCAACTTACCTCCTTCTTGTTATAAAGAGAAGGAAAGAAAAAGGGAGAGGGAGCTGATGGTGAAAAGGGAACAAGGGCGTGTATCTCTTAAGCTGCGACCTACTGTCTAGGGGAGTCGTCAATTTTGGAGGGTAGCTGACTTTCACCATTGGGATCTCCTTGGTAAACATTTGCATCAGGTTCCTCTGTGACAGCAACTCTTCTGTGAGCAGCGGCTGGTAATCCTGTGACAGCTTCTTTAGCTGTCAGGACATCTAGCCCCCGTCGATTCTGAAGCACTACAGCACCAAAGAATTGATCTGTTTCTGGATAATAAGCACGGTTTCAGACATTTCTTGAAAATCGCTTTTAAACTGGGAAGTGAATGTATTATATTGGGTCATGGAAGTTGTTATCCCTGCAATTCCAGTACCAGCACCTATGGCTATTCACCAAGAGTGGCAAGACTTAAACTGCCCTCTTTTTTTTTTTGTTTTGCTTTGTTTCATTTTGTTTTTGTTCTTTGAGACAGGGTTTCTCTGTGTAGTCCTGGCTGTCCTAGAACTCACTCTGTAGATGAAGCTGGACTCAAATTCAATAATCTGCCTGCCCCTGCCTCCCAAGTGATGGGATTAAAGGAGTAGGAAACCACTGCAGAGCCTCTTATGTTGAGCAGCTATCATATTTACAACTGGGATTGGCATGGGCTCGTTTCCCTGGATTACTCCCAGTTCAGGGAAAAGGAGTACCAACGTGCAAAGTCTTGACCAGGTGGTGGGTAGGTGATGATATGCCTGAGTGCCACAGAGAATTGATGTGTTCTGGACTGCAGGGCATTGTGGCAGAGATGATATATCAAGGGTTATGGTTCTATTGCAGTCCAGGGAGCTCAGCATTCCTACAGGATGAGTCCCGGAGGTCTTAAAACACTTTGCCACACCAAAGAAAGGGATAGAGGTAAGGTATGGAGTCATGGCAGCATTGAAGTCAGGGCAGCTGACAAAGGGTGAGGTAAGGTTACTTGGCAGTATTACCAGAGATGCTGTATGTGACAATTGTGAGTTAGTTTCAGGGGATACACATAACCAGCAATCTTTAAAGCGTCCAGGCCTGGTGACATTAAGGAGTTGGTAGGCCGAGGTCAAGGTCTGAAGGAAAAGGAGAAATGACAAGTTAGTGCCATATATGAGGGGTGATGTCAAAGAGGTAAGGACCTCACAGGAGTGTTTGATTATCTCCCCTACTTTTCCAATATCTAGGGGTTGGGCAATTGAGACATATTTTCTCTGGATAGGGATGGTACTTACTGGGGAACTGGGCTGATTTTTACAATAAGCTTACCAACAACTCCTGTCTCCCACCTGGAATCCCATGGGTCTTGTATGTAGAAAAAGAATGTCTTCCGATATTGATAGAAGAAATGATTGGTCCATGATCCTAGCATATGTATCTGACAAAACCAATATGGGCAGCCCCCATATTCATCTGGCCATTTTCTACAATAATCTCTTGTCTGGTCAAAGAGAAAGCAAGTATAGAGATCATAATATTTAGATGGGATAACAGACAGATACAAGGATGATAGCAATTTGGATCAGTTCCTGGCATCTGGCTATGGAGCAGTTTCCTGACCCTATTTGGAAAGACTGTTGCTTATCTGTGGGGGTTTCTTGGACTTCCAATCTCCAGATGTAAGGGCTGGCTGACCTGGATGGAAATGGACAGCAGGGGGAGGACAAGAAACCCCTGTCTAATCCAGTGAGGTTGAGCTTGGCTGCTTGAGTGGAGTCTCATTTCCTGGGATTGGGGACAGGTGGATGGTCTCAACGTCGTCCAGAACTTAACAAAGCATGGTCCTGTTAGGGTTGATGTGTATGAAGAAGAGTCATTTTTAGGTGGAGGAATGAAAGGTTTGAGGTGAGACAGATGGACCCAATGAGAGACTCTCTTGAGTTTAGCAGCTATAGGTATCACGAGGATTACCTTAAAAGGGCCATGACATTTGGGAGAGAGGGGATAGGGCCGATGGTCTGGAGGGGATAGAAGGACTTGGTCATCAATGTTGACAGGCAGTGGACAGGAGACAGTGTATGACTGCAGTAGATGGTGGTCAGCAAAGTTCCATAGGAGAGAGAACGGAGGTGGCAAAGTAATGGGGTGAGCAGATGGTCTTGGAGGGCAGAGCATTTAGGTGAAAGACCAGGAGTTAGGACTGGACATCAATACATGAGTTCAAAGGGTGAGACGAAGAGAAGTTCCCTGGGGTGAGCTCTTAGCCTAAAAAGAGCCAGAGGTAGGAGTTTTACCCAATCAAGGTGAAGTTCTTTTGACAGCCTAACAAGAGTGTTTTTGTTTTTGTTTTTGTTTTTTAATCTCTTTTTAAATCTTTAATGCAGTTTTCCTAAAATGCTGTATTTTGTTTGAATTGTGTGCTTTCTTTTTAATTAGATATTTTCTTCATTTACATTTCAAATGCTCTTCCTTTTCTTAGTTTCCTCTCTGAAAGTCCCTTATACCTTCTTCCACGCCCTGCTCCCCAACCCACCCACTCCTGCTTCCTGGCCCTGGCATTCCCCTGTACTGGGGCATATAATCTTTGTAAAACATAGGGCCTCTCCTCCTATTTATGGCCAGTTAGGCCATCCTCTGCTACATATGCAACTAGAGACAAAATCTCTGGGGGGTACTGATTAGTTCATATTGTTGTTCCACCTATAGGGTTGCAGACCACTTTAGCTCCTTGGGTACTTTCTCTAGCTCCTTCATTGTGGGCTCTGTGTTCCATCCAATGGGTGACTGTGAGCATCCACTTCTGTATTTGCCAGGCACTGGCATAGCCTCACAAGAGATACCTATATCAGGGTCCTATCAGCAAAATCTTGCTGGCATATGCAATAGTGTCTGGGTTTGGTGGTTGTTTATGGGATGGATCCCCAGGTGGGGCAGTCTCTGGATGGTCCTTCCTTCTGTCTCAGTTCCAAACTTTGTCTCTGTAACTCCTTCCATGGGTATTTTGTTCCCTATTCTAAGAAGTTACAAAGTATCCACATTTTGTTCTTCCTTTTTCTTGAGTTTCATGTGTTTTGCAAATTGTATCTTGGGTATTCTAAGTTTCTGGGCTAATATCCACTTAACATGTGTGTTCTTTTGTAATTGGGTTACCTCACTCAGGATGATATCCTCCAGATCTATCCATTTGCCTAAGAATTTCATAAATTCATTGTTTTCAATAGCTGTGTAGTACTCCATTGTGTAAATGTACCACATATTCTGTATCTATTCCTCTGTTGAGGAACATCTGAGTTCTTTCCAGCTTCTGATTATTATAAATAAGGCTGCTATGAACATAGTGGAGCATGTGTTCTTATTACCAGTTGGAACATCTTCTGGGTATATGCCCAGGAAAGATATTACTGGATCTTCTGGTAGTCTGCTTTCATTGTGTGCCATAACAAGAGTGGTTTTTAAAGAGTGGTTAGTTCTTTCTACTTTACCTGAAGATTGAGGGTGGTAGGGAATATGAAAATGCCAGGGGAAGTCTAGGGCCTTAGATCAGATTTGAGAAACTTGGGAAGTAAATTCAGGACCATTTTCTGATTGGAGAGAGGCTGGGACATCAAACCAGGGGATGATCTTTCGGAGGAGGAGATCAGAAACTGTTTGACCTCTTTTGTTAGTTGTGGAAAATGCCTCTACCCACCCGGAGAAGGTGTCCACCAAGACCAGGAAGTACTTGGCACGTCTGACAATGGGCATGTGGGTAAAGTCAAGTTGCCAATGAGTTCCAAGAAGGGAACCTCTAGCCTGATGGGTAGGAAAAGGAGTGCTATGATACCTTGCTTTGGAGTCAGACATCTGACAGATTTTGCAAGAAGCAGTGATAGATTTTAAAAAGGGTAAATCCTCAGGACTAGGCTGTAGGTGGGTCCTAACAAAAGAAGACAATGCTTGGCTGTTAGGATGAAAGAGTTGGTGAAGATAGGACAGAGTTTGGCAGGTGTCAGGGGTGAAGGTGGAGATGTAGCTTGTAGTGTAAGAATGTCCTGGGGAGGATGAGACAAGTCCAGGCCCCTAAGGGCCACAGCTCTAGCTGCCTCATCAGCTCAGTTGTTTCCCTTGGATACAATAGAGTCACCCGTCTGGTGGGATCTGCAGTGGACAATCCCAGTAGCTGTGGGGAGATGGGAGGCCTTTAGCATGTCCATAACTTGGTTTGCATTAGTTACTGATCCTCCTTTTGTGGTATGTAACCTGTGCTCCTTTGAGATAGCAGCTTGGGATGGGAAGAAATGAAAAGCATATTTGGAATCTGTGTAGATGTTGAGGGATTGTCCCTGTGCCAGTTGAAAGGCACGGGTAAGGGCTATTAGCTCAGCCTGTAGATTGGTGGTATGAGCAGGAAGGGCCTGAGCCTCCACCACCTCAGTGTCTGGTACTACGGCATAGCCAGCACTTCTGGCCCCTTCATGTAAAAGGGAGCTGCCATCTGTATATCAGGTATAGATGGCCTAGGCAAGCCGGGCGTGGTGGCGCACGCCTTTAACCCCAGCACTTGGGAGGCAGAGGCAGGCAGATTTCTGAGTTCAAGGCCAACCTGTCCACAGAGTGAGTTCCAGGACAGTCAGGGCTATACAGAGAAACCTTGTCTCAAAAAAACCAAAAAAAAAAAAAAAAAAAAAAAAAAAAAAAAAAAAAAAAAAAAAAAAACCCAAAAAAAAAAAAAAAGATGGCCTAGGCAATGTGTTCTCCTGTATGTGTGAAGGCTGAGGTCATAGTTCTTTTAAAGTTTCTGTGCAGGAGTGAGATAGGGAGTGGTCAGTATTTGGCCGAGGAGGAAGATTGGAAATATTGAGAGGTGGGCATAACTAGAAGGTGAGTGAGGGGTTTTCTATTAGAGCTACCTGAAGAGAAAGAACCCTGGAGGGAGATAGAGACAGTAAGCCTCTATAAGTTAGGAGCTGTGACAAGTTATGGAAAGAGAAGACAGTTATAGGTAACCCAAAGTTTAGGGTTTTTTTTTTGACTCTCAAATAAGGAGTTCAGCAGCTGCTAATGTATGGATACAAGGTGACCATCCCTGGATGGTTAGATCTAGTTTTTTTGACAAGTATGCTACAGGTGCATAATAAGGTCCCATTTGATGACCTAAGACTCCAAGGACAAATCTTTTTTTTTTTTTTTTTCAGTTATGTAGAGGGAAAAGGGAGGATGTAAAGGAGTCAGGTCAGGGGAATGTAAAGCTGGAGCCTTAAGGAGAGCCTGTTGGTGCCTTTGAAAAGACTTGGTAATAAGTTTGAGAAGAGGTACATGGGTGGGGCCTAACACTGCTTCATATAAGGGACGAGAAAGGAGGGAAAAGGAAAAAAAAAAAACCTAGCTATTCCTAGGAGTAATAAAATCTCTTCCTTTGTAGAAGGAACAGTTAGAGACTGAATCAGATTCTTTCTATCTAAGGCAATACCCTTGTAGGTTGGGGTAAGTGTTAGTCCCAAATAGGTGACCTGAGGGGTGGACAGTTGGAATTTAGAAGGTGAGACCCTGTAGCCTGGACTGGAAAGAAAATTTAGAAGAGCAGAGGTGTCAGCTTGGCTAATTTCTAGAGAGGGGCTACAGAGTAGGACGTCATCTACACAAAGTACAGTCTTAGATTTAAGGGGAGATAAAGAGAGTAAGTCAGAAGCCAGAGCCTGGCCAAATAGGTGTAGACTGTCTCAGAATCCCTGAGGTAGAACAATCCAGGTAAGTTGGGTAGAAAGTGGGTATCAGGATCTGTCCAGTTAAAGGCAAATATGTTCTGTGACTGGCCATCTAGAGGGATAGAGAAAAATGCATCCTTGAGATCTAGGACTGAGAAATGGGAAGTCCCTGAGGGAATATCGGGAAGAAGTGTGTAAGGGTTAGCCACAACAAGACGGAGGTGTACTTCTGCAGAATTAATTTGCCTGGGGTCTTGAACCAGGCGCTAGGTTCCATTAGGTTTTTTAACTGCTAGTATAGAGGTATTGAAGGGGGCGGGGGGGGGGGAGATAGGGAGAATGAGTTTTTTTTCTCAAGCGGTCAGAAATGATAGGCTTAAGTCTCCTGAAGTTCCGGAGAGAGAGGGTACTGAGCTTGGGTTATGTACCTGGTAGAGTCCAGTAATTGACAACAGGAGAATGGTGTTTAGCAACATCCCAGACTTGGGGATGGACCAGAGAATCTGGTAAAGGAAATAACATGGTAGTTTTAGTAGGTTGGCTGGCCAGGAGAAGGAGAAGAGGAACTGATAACAATCACCAACAAAAGGCTTCTTTAAAACTTAGGTGCCATCATGCCAGATTCATGCCAGATACAGGGTTCTACTAAAATTCTGCTATGCCTTTGGCTGTTGCTCTCCTCTCTCCCTTCCCCTCCCCCATGGCCCAGGGTCATGACCACTCTGGACTCTCCAAGATGTATCTGCCTCTGGCTATGCCTCCTATATAGCTATAATAAACTTTCTCCTCTATCTTACATAGGAGCAGCCATGTTTTTCCTTTCCTATTTATGTCTTTTTTTTTTTTTTTCATTTAAGGAGGTAGAAGGAATTCTTTATCCTTGCTTGTAAAATTGCTGGAAAGACAGAGAAGTAGGAAGTGTTGGTTCTAGGCTGAACTCTCAAAAGGCGACCATAGTCTAAAAGGCCACTTAGTCTAAAGAACTTATAAAATAGGATATGCCTTATGCATAAGACATATTATGCATTTATTTAGTAGTAAAATATTATAGAAATAGTGCTGTAATCTCAAGAAAATGACCACACAATCCAGAGTATAGTTGGCAAACCAAGTTGTTTTCCTTGTACAGAAAGCAGGCAAAGAATGCCTCCCCTGGGGGAGGGGACCCTAACTGAGCAGAGTACTGTGTCTGGTCACTCTGTGAACTCATAGTTCAGCTCTCATTTTTATGTGATTGCTTAACTTAAAGCAACACTGCTGATAAGCAAAGCTTATCAAAAACATCAGCAAGCTTGTACTGGAGAGATGGCTCAGCAGTTATGAGCACTGACTGCTGCTTTTCAGAAGTCAGTTCCCAGCAACCACAAGGTGGCTCACAACCATCTGTTTGAGGAATAAAATAAAATAAAGAGGGCTGGAGAGATAACTCAGCGGTTAAGATCACTGACTGCTCTTTCAGAGGTCCTGAGTTCAAGTCCCAGAAACCACATGGTGGCTTACAACCATCTGTAATGGGATCCAATGCCCTCTTCTGGTGTGTCTGAAGACAGAGACAGTGTACCTACATATATTAAATAAATAAATCTTTTTAAAAAAATAAACAAACAAATAAACAAAAGAAAAAGATTTTAGCTTAAAAACAAAACAAGCAAACAAACCCAAAACCTTCAGAAAGCAGGAGCAACGTTGAGCAGCATAGGTGTCTCCTTTGGCACAGAAGCAACCTTGAGTACGCATTTCAATCTTAGAAACACACACACACACACACACACACACACACACTAAGTGTTTAAAATTTTTAAGGCAAAGAAGATTGTTCTGTACATGAATTATACAATCTGAATAATTCCTATGAAAAGAGCTCAATTGTATATAGGTAGTTCACTACTACTATATCTTTTTTTTGTACAGAATAGTTTATTCATGGCCTGGGGAGGGGAGTTGAAAGGGTAGTAGAGACAGAGAAAGGCAGAGAAAGTAGAGTAGAGGCTGGCCATGTGCACATGAGGGAGGGGGGAAGAGAAGGGTAAGGGACGAGAGAACAGAGGAGGAGCTAGATGGCAAAGGAGCTACTATATACTTTTTAAATATGTTACAATGTACTACAATCTGTTCACCCTTCTCCTGGGAGACTTTGCTGCCATTTCCAGCTTTTACTTTTTTTGAATTAAGCTTCAGTGAACATTCCTATAGCTATTTTTGTATAAACAGAAGTTTCATTGATCTAAACAAGTGTCTAGATTATAATTACTGCATTCTATGCCCATTGCTCGTACAGTTCTAGTGTAAAAAATGGTTCAGCAGTTAAAAATGTGTAATACTTTTGGGGAGAACCTGAATTTAGTTCCCAATATTCATATTAGGCTGCTCACAGCTGCTTTTAACTCCAGTTCCAAGGAATCTGATACCCTCTTCTGGATTCCATGGGTACCTGCACTCACACATATACACACACATGCAAGTATACACACACATATATATATACAAAAATAAAATAATTATTTAAAAAGCTTTTAAAACAACTAAATAAAACTCATTAAACTATTTTCTAGAGCGGCTGTCCTATTTTACACTCCTGAACAGCAAGGCTTTGTGGTTGGGGTGTAGTCCGGTTGGTAGAAGACTTGCCTAGCATGCAGGAGATGCTGGCTTCCACCCACCACATTGTATAACGTGTAGTGACACATGCTACAATCCCAGAACCTGTAAGCTGGAGGTAGAATTCCAGATAAGATGTTCAGGGTCATATCCAACTACATAGCAATTTCAAGACAGCAATTTTTGAGATACTATCTCAAAAATACAGTGCATACATACATACATACATACATACATACATACATACATACATATGAAAGACTTTCAAAATAAAAATAACTTGAAAATAAGTCTAACTCCTGTTGAAAATTAAATGTTTTATTAAAATTAATATGCTTAAGATTAAAAGCTCCAGAATGTTGAAAACTGCTGAGGTGTAATAACCTATAAGCTCCACTTGGGGGCAGTTAACCTGGTCACTACCTGAAGCTTGAGCGAGTCACAAATACTTTGGAACAGTCATTGTCTCAAGCAGGCTTTGATAAGCTGGTAAAACTGAGGTGAGACCAGCAGGCTATATCCCTATTCTAATTGAGATTCTTTTTTAATTTTATTTTTAAAGTAATCAATATTTTTCACAGTGAAACAGTGCTGTTGACTTTTCTTATTTTAAACAATTCAATGAAAATCAGTATTAAAGCGGCTAGAGCAATTTGTTGCTCTTACAGAGAAGCAGGTACCAACACAGTGCACACAGAGACTCGCAGGCAAGACATCCATACACACAGAATAAAAGTAAATCTTTCCTAAGAAATCAGTATTGGACTGGGTGGCTGTGGGCGAAAAGTGGTGTCCCACGTTTGGCCCACCACAGGGCTAGGGCTCAGGGTCTTCAGCACCGCGGATGCTGCTGGATGCCTCGGAAGAGCTGAGAACCAAGTGAGGCCGTGAGCTGGTTCTAGCCCAGGACTGAAGGGAAAAGGCAGGAGACCTCCGGCTGGTTCTCTCCGGGAGGAGTGTCCTAGGCTTGGCTCACAGCAGCTTGGCTTGGTGGAGATTGGCTGAGAATACAGAGAGGCTTCCGGCTCCATTGTTCCCCACGGTGGGTCTCGATGAGTAGAGGAAGCGCACAGTTTTAAGGCGTTTATTGTCATGCGGGAGAGTTGTGTTGAGTGAAACCTTACCCCACTTTCTCAGGGCAGGCCTGAGATTAAATACGTTTTGCAGGGAGGAGTGCCTGGGAAGGATAACTTAATTGGCTAAGCCCTTCAGGCCTTTAGGTGCCTCATTAAATGGAGATCTGTCTTGAGGCTATATGATCTGTAGTCATGTCCTCTACCTGTGGAGGGGCTTGGGGCATTGCCCTACTTGACTTGTGAAGAGCTGAGGCCTTGTGTCAGGAGCCTGGTGTCTAGAAATGTGCAGGCAAACACTTCTGTCCCTTGCAGTTATCTGCTGGGTCTCCAGGGTTTAAACCTAGCTTGACCAGAAAACAGATTGCCTTTCACAGTCCCGCAGGTGGCAGTGGCTCACACTTGGGAGGCAAAAGGGGGGGTGGGGGGTGGGGGTGGATCTCTTGAGTTCAAGGCCAGCTTAGTCTACAAAGTAAGTTCCAGCATTCAGGTCTACACAGAGAAACTTTGTTTGGGAAAACAAAACAAGAATAACAAAAAAGAAATCAGTATTGGGCAGTGGCACACACCTTTAATCCCAGCACTCCAGAAGCAGAGGCTGGTGGATGCCTGTGAGTTCCAGGATGGCCTAGTCTACCTACATAGTAAATTCCAGGGCAGCCAGGGCTGTGTAGAGGACTCTGCCTCAAAAAAGAAAGAGAGAGAGAGATAGAGAGGAAAGAAAGAAAGAAAGAAAGAAAGAAAGAAAGAAAGAAAGAAAGAAAGAAAGAAAGAAAGAAAGAAAGAAAGAAAGAAAGAAAGAGCCATGCGTGGTGGCGCATGCCTTTAATCCCAGCACTCGGGAGGCAGAGGCAGGCGGATTTCTGAGTTCGAGGCCAGCCTGGTCTACAGAGTGAGTTCCAGGACAGCCAGGGCTGTACAGAGAAACCCTGTCTGAAAAAACAAAAAAAAGAAAGTGAGAGAGAGGTTGGGGAGAAAATAATAATAATAATAATAATAATAATAATAATAATAATAATAATAATAATAATAATAATTTTAAAAAGAGTCTTATGTTAAGGGAGTCCCTGCAGTGTTATACAGGGAAGCAAACTGCAGGAAGAAATAGGAATAAAACCCAGATTTGGTTTTCAAATTTCAAGATTTTCTTCCTCCCGGATAAGACTTCAGGAAGTCTAATAACAGGTGGTTTGCTCCCAATGTATTTCGGCTCAGTGTAATTTGAGAAAAAGAAAGAACGGAAAACTTTCCTGGTACAATATAATCCCTGGTGCACAAAGAAGTGTAATGACATTAAAACTCAGTTCAGAGTGGTGTCATTTCTTCAAAGAAAATGGTTTCTAGACTTATGCTACACGTGCTAGCTTAAGGGCCCGAGAGTCTGGCCGGGTCATATGTAACATAGAGGTCATTTGGGCTATTAGCCACCTCTAGTTCTGATTGTAGGAACTTAATATGGTCTAGCCTAACAGATAATGCAGATCACCAATTATTTACAATTCTCAGCTTTCTGGATGGAAGACCAGGTTTTTCATCTTTCTCATTGGAAAGAATCCTGTGTGCGTAACTGGAAATCTGTGGGTGGAAGATCTCTGCTATGCTCCGACATTGTGTGAATACAAGCATTCATATATGTATATACACATGGAGTGTGTTGGGGGAGGGGAGACAGACAGACAGATGGGCAGACAGGTGGGCAGGCAGAAAAAGGTGAAAAACAGAAGGGAAGACAGAAATTACCAGAAGGGGCAGGAGAGGACTGTTTGAAGGCAAAAAACGTTGCGGTTCAGAAGTTGCCCCACAAACCAGCAATCTCAGTCAAACAAGGATAGTTTATTGAACACACACCTAAAGACTTACCAATCAGGGCAACAGCTTCATAATCAAGCTGAAAGCTTCTTGCCTGTACATTATTCAGGGTCAGTCTATATAGGGGAGAAAACCACGGTGAGGTAATGAGAAGGGGAGGGGGAGGGGCTGCAGGGGGCTTGGTCTTTTGTCCACATTTCTTTAGTAAATAAGACAAAACAGTTCATGATGACCTCTATCCTGCTTGGTCCTGAGTGAAGGCTGCAGCTGGGGAATTTTCCAAGGAGAGCAGTTCTCAGAATATGATAACAAATGTCTGAGCATAGTGTATATATGGCCAATTAGAACTTGCTTTGAGCCAAATTATTTTTCTGTGTCTTATAGTCAGGCTGCCTCTTTCTTTCATAACATTATCAATATGGAATGGCTGGCAGGCATGAAGCAAAATGGCTATAGTTATTTCTAAGAAGTAATGCTAGGAAAACCAGGTTAGAGAAATAGACTTCAACAATATACAAAGCATGTGGTATGCATGCAGGAAAATGTAATGAAACCTGTTATATTGAATGCTAACTTCAAGAATAGTAAGAAAAGGAGATAGTAAGAACTCTACAGAAGAATGTATGTTGATTTAGGTAGATGAAAACAAGACAAATTCTTCCTTTAAAAAATTACACTTTCTGCTGCCGGGTGGTGGTGGCACACGCCTTTAATCCCAGCACTTGGGAGGCAGAGGCAGGCAGATTTCTGAGTTCAAGGCCAGCCTGGTCTACAAAGTGAGTTCCAGGACAGCCAGGGCTATATAGAGAAACCCTGTCTCGAAAAACAAAAAAAAACCAAAAAAAAAATTTCACTTTCTTTTTAAAGTATGTCTTTGTGTCTGTGTCTGTGTCTGTGTGGGCATGCATCTGTGAGTGTAGATATCTAAGGAGATCAGAAGGCATTGAAACTGAAGCTACTTGCCACCAAACTTGCTGGGAACTATACTTATGTCCTCTGCAAAAGCAGTATCTGCACTTAACATCTGAGCCACGAGCCATTGCTTCCACTCTGAGAAGGGTGTGGGGGTGGGTATTTGTTTTGCCTTGGTTTGGTTTGGTTTGGTTTGGTTTATTGTTTTCTTTGTTTACTTGATTGCAGCTTTTTTTTTTTTGGTTTGTTGTTGTTGTTGTTGTTGTTGCTGCTGCTGCTGCTGCTGCTGCTGCTGCTGCTGCTGCTGCTGCTGCTGTTTTAAGACAGGGTTCCTCTGAGTAGCCTGGGCTGTCTTGGAACTCAGAGATCCACCTGCCTCTTCCTCCCAGGTGCTAGGATTAAAGGCACACACCACCATACTCGACCAAGAAGGATAAATTTTAGCTATTGAAGTATTAGTTTTGGAGCTGGAGAGGTGGTGGCTCTGACTGCTCTTCCAAAGGTCCTGAGTTCAATTCCCAGCAACCATATGGTGGCTCACAACCATCTGTAATGGGATCCAGTGCCCTCTTCTGGTGTCTCTAAGACAGTGACAGTGTATTCACATACAGTATTAGTTTTAATAGGAATTGGCAATTTGAATAAGAAGGCCACCAACAGTCTCATAGATTTAAATGAGGGAGTGGCAACATTGAGAGGGATAAGGAGGCATAACCTTGTTGGAAGAAGTGTGTCCCTGGGGGCTTTTTTGGGGGATTTCAAAAGCCCAAGTCTGTTCATGTGTCTTTCTCTCCCTGCTGCCTGTGGATTCTGATGTAGAACTCTTCATTACTTCTCTAGCACCATGCCACCATGCTGATAATGGACTAAACCTCTAAACTGCAAGCCAGCCCCAATGAAATGCCTTCTCTTAGAAGAATTGCCGTGGTCACGGTGTCTCCTCACATTAATAGAACACCGACTAACATAAGGATGAAAAGTGAAATTTTAAGATTAAAAAGAAATGAAACAGATCAGTGATTATGCCAGAGAATGCAAAGTTTTAACAGTAGTGACAGAGTTGTTCTCTAACTTTGGTCTTTTGGAAGAGAGAGCCTTGATCAAGATATCATGTTCAAGCCGGGTGTGGTGGTGCACACCTTTAATCCCAGCACTCGGGAGGCAGAGGCAGGCGGATTTCTGAGTTCAAAGCCAGCCTGGTCTACAAAGTGAGTTTCAGGACAGCCAGGGAACACAGAGAAACCCTGTCTGGAAAAAACAAAAAAAAAAAAAAAAAAGATATCGTGTTCATAGTGTAGGTAAGAGCAAAATTATAGGTGAGGCACCTTGCAGACATTAACAGTACAAACTATAGTCAGTCCTGACTACTTCTAATGCTTCCTATTACAGCCTTTAAATATCCAGTGTGTGATCAAAATTTTGAAAAATTGTTACTTACTACATTTGTTTGTTTGCTTGCTGGTTAGGGGGCCCACGGGTGCACATCAGAGGACAACTTTCAGGAGTCAGTTCTCTTCTTCTACCACATGTTCTCAGGAACTGAAGTAGTCACCCTTGGCAGCAAAGATCTTTATCTTCTGAGCTACCTCTCTAGCCCTAATCTAGAAATTGTATACACATTAACCATATAAGACATAAGGTGTCTTATTTTATGTGTGCATGTGTGTAGTGTGTATGATGTGTGTGCCTGTTTATGTGTAAATATTCATGTATGATAGAGTGTGTGTATATACATGTGTGTGCATGTATGTATGTATGTGTGTGTGTTGGTATATGTGCGTCTGTGACTGTGTGTGTGTCATGACCTTTATGTGGAGGTCAGATGACAATCTTGGGTGTAGCTCTTTGTCTTTCACGTTGTTTGAGATAGGGTCTCTGGTTTTCTACTACTGATCTGGGTAGAATGACTGGCCCACAGGCTTTGGGGGAATCCTCCTGTCTCAGATTTTCACTGTGTTGTAGGAGTACTGAGGCTATAGACTTGAGTCAAAGTCATGATGGGGACTGGCAAGTCTGAAATCAGGAGGTAGGCCAGCTAGCAAGAGTCAATAGTCCAGGCTAGAGACAGAAACTTTTCTCTTCTTGGGCCATCTGACTTTCCTTTGAGGAACTGCAGTCTACTGATAACCCCACACTCTCTGAGGCAGGCCTTCTGCTTCTCTTAGTCTATTGACTCAATTGTTCTTAATATATAAAAGATACTTTCACAGTAACATCTAGACTATGGTGGTTGGCTTGATGGTATGAGACTCTTTCATTTTTTCTTTTTTTCTTATTTGCTTATTTATTTATTTATTTATTTATTTATTTATTTACTTATTATTGTTTTGGACAGAGTCTGATGTAGGCCCTCCTGGCTGGGCTTGTCATGTAGCTGAGGATGACCTTGAACTTGTGATTCTCCTGCCTCCACCTCGGAAGTGCTAGTATTATGGGCATGTGCTGCCACCATACCCAGTTTTGAGACTGATCTTTGCCCAAAGTGGTTACCACAGCCTAGTTGATACATAAAATTCATCACTACAGTCTCCAAGACACACACACACAAAAAGCCCTCAAGTGAGGGAAGAACTCATCTGTCTGTCATAACATATCAGAGACGGAGGAGTATGGAAGACAGAGGCCCTACCTTACCTCCAGGGGTGAGAGAAAAATGGAGGCCTTCTATTTCCAGATCCCTAAGGATATAGCCTAGCCCAGGGGAGAATGAGGGATGGATGTAAACTAGAGTTCTACACTGAAGATAGATGGTGTTTTTCAGCATTCAAGAAAGAGAAAAGAGCAAAGAGGGGTCTGTGCTTTGACCTCACCTTGACGACTCAAACTGACCAGAATGGCTAAGAAACCCATTGCATCTTGCACCAGGATCCATTGGCAGTAAAAAACACAAGCGTCTGCTTGAGTTGTCTCTGACCCGTACATATTTTAATTCATTTTTATAAATTGTCATTAGAAAAGCAAATTTGCAGAGAATTAATGCATATATGACTTATGACTTAAAAAATATTTTCATTCCAATGGATAACTAGAAAAGCAATTCAATTTATCAAGAATCACACTTAGGGAATTAAAGTTTTTGAAACATTTATGCAGAAATCATAATGGTGGCTAAACATGCCATGCTAGACCTTCGAGGCTGAGAACCTGGCTTCAGGAACAATCCTGGACACTGTGTGATGTCGTGCTGCTCAGCTGCTTCCGGAAACCTCTTCTGTATGCATTTCTATTCTTCCCCAAATCCAAAGGGAAATGCTGGAGTATGTTCCTGGAAAAGGTGATTCAAATTTATACCAACTCATATTATTCCATTATTCATTTCTGTGGATCTATAAAACTTAAAAGGTAAGAATTACCAGGTGACATTTTAAAAAGAGGAAATTTGAATGATAATGAGGACATTTAATGCCTCTTGTGTCCTCTTATGTCACCTGCAGCTTCTTTGAGATTTACAGAGTACTTACTGTAAAGTGAGCAGAACTAAGACTGCCCTGAAGGAGAAAGGGAAGGTGGGCTCGGCAAGGCTCTGATCAGCCAGGAATTCTCAACACAGCTCTGTCTGGGTAAAAAGATTGTGAGTGGCTGAGTCTGTTGATGCATGCCTGTAATCCCAGCACTGGGGTTGAGGAGAACAGGATAATATAGGGGATGGGGAGGACTAGACAGAACACCAGGGCTGCATAGAGAAAATGAAAATAAAACATGAGAAGTATAACAATTCAGTGCAAGGACTTGGGAGCAAAGATGGCAGACTGTAACCTCTGTGTGGCTCACACAGAGAAGTAAAGAGAAGTGAAAACAACAACCTCTTATACAAGGAAGAGAGAGAGAGAGAGCTTAGAAAACAAAATAAGCCATGTACATCTGGAAGTTTCAAAGAAACAGAGTAAGAAGCACAGACAAGAAGAAGCCAGTGTGCCCCCATCCCCTGCATCTAGCAGTTGTGGGAGAACACAGTGACGTTGATAGGAGTATTTTGATGTTATCTTTTTGGATTTTTAAAGATTTGTATGGTTTTGTTTGTTTGGTGTTTCCCTTCTTATATTTGATTGCATGCTTTCTGGTTGAGAGAGATTTTTTTTAAGATTTATTTATTTTATGTATACATCATAGTTATCTTCAGACATACCAGAAGAGGGCATCAGATCCCATTACAGATGCTTGTGAGCTACCATGTGGTTGCTGGGAATTGAACTCAGGACGGCTGGTAGGGCGATCCAGTCCCTAGTTGAGAGATTTTTTTTCTCCCCTTTCTATTTTCTTTTTCAGTATTTCTAATCTGTTGCTCTTTCGCCCCTCCCCCTCCGTTCTTCCTATCTCCCTCCATTAATTAACCCTCCTTCTCCTCTTTTTTCTTTTCCAGATTCCTCCTTCACATGACACACTTACTGTTTGTCAATTACACTAAATACATTTCCCATTTTCTATTAGATGTCAGTTGCTGATATACAAGTGGGCTCTAATTAATCTTAAATTTACCTCTTGTTCTAGTTTCATTTTTGTTGCTGGATGAAAACACCCTGGCCAAGCCACACAGTGGCGGAACATACCTTTAATGCCAGTGGATCTCTGTGAGTCACGGCCAGCCTGATTTATGGAGCAAGCTCAAAGACAGCCAGGGATACACAAAGAGACTCTGTCTCAAAACGAAACAAAACAAAACAAAACAAAACAAAACAAAACCCCCAAACACCCTGGCCAAAAGCAACTTAGAAGAAGGAAGGGTTTTGGTTTTTTTTTTTTTTTTTTTTTTTTTTTTACTTAGTTTCAGATTTCCATGACTGAGGGAGTGTCCATGTGTCAATCAGATAATCACATCTATCCACTGTTAAGAGCCCAGAGAAAACTCAATGAGATGCTCAGTGGGTAAAGGCACTTCTCATCAAACCTGACAACTGAAGTTCAATAGCTGTGAGCCATGTGGTAGGAAAGAGCCTTCTCCTCAAATTGCCTACTAACCTCTGCATTCATGCTTGGTTAGGCCAGGTTCCATTCTCTGCCCACAGGAACATTCTTGAGGAAACAGTTCTCAGAATGTACCGACTGATAGCCACCTGACCCTCTGGAAGTCCCAGTTAGAATTCAAATGCTTGTCATGATCTGTTCATGCTTGCTAGCCAATAGATTTAAAGGTCAATATGCTTAGCCAATAAGTTTGAACCGTAGCCTTGCTGATGTAACTTGTGCCTCTAAAAAGTATAAAAAACTGCTTGTAACAGCCATTCTGGTCGCCTTCTAGTCACTGGCCTTGAGAGACTAACCTCTTGCTTTTGCATCCATCTGCATCTCAGGTGTCTTACCTGGGCGGGGGGTGGGGGGGGGGCGTCAAGAAGTAAGTACCACTGAGGAGGGTTGGCTGGGTCTTCCACGTCTATATCAACCTAGTTTATAGCTCAGGGCTCCATTCCTAGGAAATGCTACTACTCCTAATGAGCTGATCTTCCTACACCAAGTAACAACCAAGACAATCCATCAAAGACATGTCCCAAGACAAACCTGATGAAAAACACTTGAGAACTTGGAGAAGTAGTTGGTAGGTAAGAACACTGGCTATTTTCCCAACAGACCGGGTTTGATCCCCAGCATCCACATGGCAGCTAAAAACAAAACAAAATCACCCTATAAAAGTAGAACAGATATTGAAATCAACAGATTCACAAGCCACAGCACAAAGATGTGAGACATGAAAAAGCGAAGCAACCTGGTGCCTTTGGAAGAGCCTAACTACCTACCAAATTCACAGAAGATGCCAAACCTCACTAACAAAAGCTATTGATAACCTCAAAGGGAACACAAACGTACAGATGAACATCTGTACTGATGTTCATCGGAACTGATGAAATACAGAACAGAGAATCAATACAGAACCTAAAGAAGCAGACAGTGACATAAAGGAAGTCAACCAATGGGATGGACCTTAACACTGCAGATGGAAAAGCCAACACCGCAGCAGAGGAACTGGGTATCAGCTAGTCATAGTGGAGCACACCTTTGATCCTAGCACTTAGGAGGCTGGGGGAGATATGCCTCTGAGTTGGAGGCCAGCCTGGTCTACATAGTGAGTTCAACAATTACCAGAACTACAGTGTAAAACCCTGTCTCAGCAACACCCTTCCCCCCAAAAAAGAAATTGAATATTTTTAGGAAAAAATAAGTTTTGACAATGAAAACCTTAATGAATAAAATCAATAGCACAATGGGGGGAAAAAAAACCCTGAGCTTCATCCCTAGCTCAAAAAAAAATCTCTTTTTAACTGTTTTAAAATTGGGGCCTAGAGAGATGACTCAGAGGTTAAGAACAGTTACTTGTCTTCCAGAGAACCCAAGTTTGGTTTCAAGCACCAGGTCAGATGGCTTGAAGTTACTCATAACCCCAACTCCAGGGGATCTGATGTCATCTTCTGGCCTCCCAAAGTACACAAGGACAAGTGGTAGATATACAGGCAAGCAGGCAAATACACCTAACATTTTTTAAAATTTTAATTTTAATTTTATATATGTGAGTACACTGCCACTGTCTTCAGGCACACCAGAAGAGGGCATCAGAACCCATTACAGACAGTTATGAGTCACCTTGTAGTTTCTGGGAATTGAACTCAGGACCTTTGGAAGTCAGTGCTCTTAACTGCTGAGCCATTTCTCCAGGCCCACACATAAGTTTTTTAAAACTTAAAAAATGTATCATATTGTGATGGTTTGTATATGTTTGGCCCAGGGAATGGCACTATTAGAAGGTGTGGCCTTGTTGAAGTAGGTGTGGCCTTGTTGGAGTAGGTGTGTCACTGTGGGTGTGGACTTTAAGACCTTCCTAGCTCCCTGAAAGCCAGACTTCTCCTAGCAGCCTTCAGATGAAGATGTAGAACTCTCAGATCCTCCTGAACTATGCCTGCCTGGATGCTGCCATGTGGACTGAACCTCTGAACCTGTAAGCCACCTCAATTCAATGTTGTCCTTATACGAATTGCCTTGGTCATGGTGTCTGTTCACAGCAGTAGAATTCTAACCAAGACACACATTGATTCATGTACCAAAGTACATTTGTAGGGCTCAGAGGACAACCTGCAGGAGTCCATTCTCTGTCTACCATGTGGGTCCCATGGATTGAGCTCAGGTTGTCAGGTTGCCACTCAGCCACCAGGAAGTGAAAGGAGTAAAAGAATTAGGAGCTGTAGCCTTGTTGGAGTAAGTGTGCCCCTGGAGGGAGTTTTTCTTT